>JAAEAF010010556.1:0-16214 GCA_011037195.1 Triatoma infestans
AAACTATAACATTTTTGTCAATTATAATTTTGAGAACAGGAGTAAGAGAGAGTTGTGTAAGTGTTTCACACCAGATTTTTTTTATTTATATATTTATTTATTTATTTTACTATCAAACATATTACTGAATAAACATGATTTTTTGTATATTTTAAAACATTATTGTAAATGATGACAATACAATGTGAAATAAAATAACCTTGCTAAAATATCAAATAAAATCTGTATTAAATGAAAATTCATTGATAAAAGTTTACAGTTTGAAATGCAATGAAGTGAATAAAATAGCACTGAATCACTGGATCAGCACTGATAAAAAATACACTTTATAAAAATAGGAAGAGGTTTAATAATAAATATTTTCTAAATATGGAATGAAATCAAGCATAGGCGTAGCCATAGAGGAGCCGGTGGGAGTCGCTGCCTCTCTTCCTCAAGAAATGAAATAAAATAATACAAATATTACCCTAAGTCCGGGCAAGGTATTTTTCCCTACCGAACCGGCACAGGGAGTGCCTGTCAGGTTCACATAATAATTTAGCGACTCGATCTTTAAAAAACCCAACGGTAAATAAAATACTTTACAATTAGTATTTACAAAAATCAATGTTTATTAAAAAAAAATCTGGTGTGAAACACTCACACAACTTTCTCTTACTCCTGTTCTCAATATTATAATTGACAAATTTATAGTTTGTGTATCAAATTTAATGAAATTTGTCGATAACTGAAAAAAACTATTCAGTAAAAGCGCACTTCCGGTTTACTGATTTTCTTCACACCCGGAATTTTGGCCAACTATTTATTTCTAATTAATTTCATTTGGATGATAGAGTTGTATAATCAAGTATGATACCACTTTAGAGGAAGCTGTAACCCTACCTCTCTCCTAAAAGTGCCCTTAAATGAATTTTCCCAGAGAAATGTTTTATATAAAAGTTGTAGATCTTTGAATGTTTAGTTTATATGTGTAGTTTCAAGAAAATCGTCGGGGCCATTTTTGAGAAAATCGCGAAAAAGTGAAAAAATCATATTTAGTAAAGTGTTAAAACAAAAGCACTTCCGGTTTTCCGATTTTTTTCAAACTCGGAATTTCAACAACATATTTAATTTTAATTAACATTATTTAGATGATAGAATTGTCTAATAAACTGAAAGAGCACTTTAGATGTAAACCTAACCCCACCCCTCCCAATAAGTGCCCTTAAATGAATTTTCCCAGAGAAATGTTTCAAATAAAAGTTGTAGCTGTTAGTATGTATAGTTGGTATAGAAAGTTTGAAGAAAATCGTTGGAGCGATTTTTGAGAAAATTGCAAAAACGTAAAAAAACCAACAAGTAAAGTGGTACTACCGGTTGAGGAATTTTAACAGATGACCCACTGTCGGTCCCTTGTGATACCGAAACGGAATATCAAGTTTGAAGCTTTCTAAGATTTTTCGTTGTTGTTGAGCTATGCTTGTTCACATACATACAACACACACACAGCATCACGCACCACACCCACACACACAACAACACACCACACACACACACACACCATTTGCCAAAAACCACTTTTTTGGACTCAGGGGACTTCAAAACGGATATTTCCGGTGAAAACTCAATATCGAAAATTTGACACGATTACTAGGAGTAAGAGAAAGTAAAAATGAAATTTATTAAAAAATATATAAATTTATTTATTATTACATTTCAAATAGGTCAAACTAAGGCTGGTATGTTCTTTACATACATTCTTATGGCACTTGCTGCGTATCTGTTTTTTGCATTCTACTCTCCTTTGTTGGGCATAAACAGCATCTTCTTCTAATTTTCTGGTCTGATTGTGAATTTGATTGAGAGGTGAATTCTTTATAGCAAGTCATGGCCAGGATCGTAGATTTTTGAAGACCCGCTAAGGATCTTCTCTGAATTTGAGGCTTTATCAGCGCTTCAGCCAAACTTATAAGGAATGTGTGTCTTTTATTTTGCTTATGCACATTCCATTCAGGGTTTTGATGACACCATACTACATATGCTGCAACACCACAAACGTCTGTGCCATTCATAAAAAAAGCCATGGGCCAACGATTAGTTTTTTTTCTTTTGCACATGTATTCATACACCATCTGATCTAAAGAATCCACGCCTCCTTTTGTTTTGTTGTAATATAGGATAATTTCTGGCTTGTAATTGTCTTCTAAAGTCGGGCGGTAATGCATTGTTGACAAAAGAATTAATTTTTATTTTTCTTCAGGACAAAGGAAAGTACTCTTTCCTGTGACCAAATACTGAAGAGCCCTCGATCCGTTTCTATTTGCTAAGAACTGAGGGGGTATAAAAGTTTTATTTTTCCTCACGTGCCAACAACAGTCAAACCGTTTGCCAACAATTTTTGTGTAAGGACCAATTCTGCCTTTGACTTAAATTTTTGAAAAAATAGGAGGTAAGACTTCCTGCATAATTTTTAATTCATGCGCCAATCAATACTATTCACTAGTTTGCTATTTTTGATGATTTTTTAAAAACGTTATAGTTTTAAAATTATATGACTCTTTAACTGTTTATCTAATTACCTGAAATGCAAAGGTAAGTAATTAAATTAATGGGGCAGGTGTTGGTGTAGCGGTTATGAGCATGGACTTGTAAGTGGGAGGTGCCCAGTTCGAGTCCCGCGTATAACTGCTATATTTTATATACATTTAAAAAATGTTAATAGTAAAGTAGGCCGCCCCCGTCACCGACACCTAATCTGGTAGCTGGACCTGCTTAAGCCAGCCTAAAATTATAGGCAATTACTTTGCTCTTTTTTTTTCTTGTTAGTAAGTAAATTAATATAAGTGTCTGGTAAGAGGGAAGTATTGTAATCGTGTCAAATTTTCGATATCGATTTTTCACCGGAAATATCCGTTTTGAGATCCACCGAGTCCAAAAAAAAGTGGTTTTTATAAAATGATCTCTGTGTGTGAATGTGAACAGCACAGCCCAAAAATGAAAAATCGTACAAAGTACAAACTTGATATTCCGATTAGTTATCACAATGGAATCCGACTGTAGGTTATCTGTCAAAATTCCTCAACCGGAAATACCACTTTACCGAATGATTTTTTTTTTTTTTCACTTTTTTACGATTTCCTCCAAAAAAATATATCAATTACAATTCTAAGAGCTACAATCTTTACTTGAAACATTTCTCCGGAAAAATTCATTTAAGGGCACTTTTGGGGCGAAGGGTGGGGTTGGGTTTTCTTCTAAAGTGCTATTTCAGTTTACTATACAATTCTGTATAATTAAATAATATTAATTAGAATTAAATTATAAATAAAATTCCGAGTTTGAAAAAAATCGCAAGACCGAAAGTGCGTTTGAACTAAAAATTTTTTTTTTTTTAATTTTCTGAAATTTTCTCGAAAACGGTTCCAACGGATTTTCTTTAAACTAGGAATGTAAACTACACATATAAAGAGCTACAACTTTTATTTGTAACATTTCTCTTGGTAAAGTCATTTAAGGGGGCTTTTAGAGGAGGGCTGGGTTATGTTTTTTACTAAAGTGCTATCATAATTGATTATACCATTCTACCATATAAACAAAATTAATTAAAAATAAATAGATGACCAAAATTCCGAGTTTCAAAAAAAATTAGTAAACCGGAAGTGCGATTTTACTGAAATATTTCAGTATAAGTGAAAGTTTTTTTTTTTAGTTTTCGAATTTTTAGTTTTTAGAATTTCATTAAATTTGATACACTAATTATAAAATTAGTCAACTACAATTTTGACAACTAGAATAAGAGGAAGTGGCGTGAGGTTTCACACCAGATTTTTTCAATGTAATTAGAAATATTTCAATAAAGTTCTTTACAGAGGTTAAAGATTAATATAATATATTGTTTGTAAAAATATAAGACTTATGGTTTTATGGCCCTTTGTGTAACTCTTTTTTTTTTAATTTAAGGCGTCTCAACATCTGTGGTCATTTGCGCCCGGACCTTCTCAGTGCACTGCCGGCCTTCGGACAGTGTTCTCCCGTTACAGACAACACTGTCCATCACCGGACACTGAGCTGTAGGGGCTCCTAGGAGGAGAAAATCTAAGGGTAGCACGGCTGGATTCGAACCCATGATCTCCGCGCTGCTAGTCCAGCGCGCTAACACTGAGCTAATCCCTTCCCTTGGGACTTGTTTGATTAGAATACTGAATAAAAGTTAAAATTCATGTTTTTTTTTTTGTTTTTTTAAATAAACCAACTTTTGAACGAATTTACTTTTTCATTTTTCTCGTAAATAGAAATATTGCAATTATGTTAAATTTTCGAAACGGAAAATTGTAGGAAAAACTCTACATTGATTAAGGAATCCGACAGAACTTACTAATCAAAAATCCTCCACCGGAAATACCACTTTATTGGTTAGATTATTCGGATTTATTTTTCGTGATTTTTTCTCGGAAAAGACTTGAAAGATTTTTTTTTTTTTTTAAATTCGCATGGGTGTAACTCAAATATAGAATAGAATAGAAAATCTTTATTTACAATATATAAAAATAAATAAAAAAATTAAATGTGACCTCCATTTTAAAACTAACAATAAATTGATCTATTAATCAGTGGAGTGTATTGGTATCGTTTTATGGATACCGGAAGTCGAAGTGAGGAGTAAGTGTTGTTAGTTAGAGAGATTAGAGAATTGATATTCGAAATACGAACTACTGATTTATGAAAATAATCTATATTTTAACAAATAATTTAACAGAAAAACTAGGATGCACAATTGTAAATGAATATAAGAATTATGAAATGAATATAAAATATTAAAGAAGCAGTATTAAAACCTTAAATAGGGACGCGCTCGCGATGTGTGATGGTGCTGCCGATCTGGAACTGATGTGAACTTCTTTCGTACTGGCACTTAACTGATTGATAACTCGAACTTAACTAATTGATGACTCGCGCTTAACTGATGGATGACTCGCACTTAACTGATCTGGAACTCCAGTGGGGCGACGTTTATATTTGTATCACTCACACATCGGCTGATGTGTAAGTACGTGCCACACTAAGACATCTCTCGTAGTATATTGACCCTAGGGGAGGTCGGTAGTTAACAAAGGCTGTTTTGGCCGGGGTGGCGACGCTTTGTTAACAGATGGTGGCCAGGTGGCCTCTTGAGTGTACATTGACCCTTGTATGAAGGAAATACAAAAAGGGTTTTGCGGCGGTTCTCTTGACTGTATATTGACCCCTGTTTGAAAGGGTTTTGCCGCAGTTCTCTTGACTGTATATTGACCCCCGTTTGAAAGGGTTTTGCCGCGGTTCTTGACCTGCAGATAGCGGCTGGCTGGATCCTTTTCCAAATTCCAACTACTAGTTATAATTTTTAGATTTATTTAAAAATTATATCTTCTTTCTTCTTCTTGCCATCACATCACAGGAGTAATCTGTGCTCATTTAATAATATAAAACTAACTAACTTCTGAGGTGGAAATATTTAATAGACTCTATTATAATAATTATAACAAAACGTACAATGGATAATTACTTACATTTATATTTTAATGAAATTAAAACAATTACATTAAACATGAATAGCTTTTCATAAATTAAAAATTGAAATTATCATAAACTGCTGGACAAAATTATTGCATAAAATTTCAAAATATAATTTGAAGTTGAAAGGTATTTTCGTATTTTTTTTTTTTGTTATGGAATGGTTTCTTATTTATTATCACTTCTTCATTTTTTTTCAACAGTATTTAGTGATACCTCCTCTTGCTCTGACAACTGCAGCAAGCCTCCTTGGCATTGAAGAGATTAGATTTTGGAGAGATTCTCATTCCATTCTTCAATAACTGCTGTACGTAGCTCCCTGAGAGTGCTAGGGGCAATCAGGCGAAGTCTGAGCCGTCTTCCAATTGTGCCCCAAAGGTAAATCCAATTGGATTTAGTTTTGAACTTCTCGGTGGAGAAACCAAAGGTCGAATCCCAACATCCTGTAGGTACTCAAGGACAACTCGAGCAGTGTGACATCTGGCATTGTCCTGCATTATAGAAAATCATCACCGACTCTTTCAGAAATTGGCACAACATATCGCTGAAGAACCTCTTCAAGGTAATTCCGGACATTTAGCGTCCCATTTTCCACGATATGTAAGTCTGTACGTCCGTCAAAACTTATGCCTTCCCAAAACATAACGCCGCCCCCACCAAAAGCCACTCTTGGAGAAATGTTAGCCTCTGCATATCTCTCACCATGACGTCTCCAAACTCTCATCCTCCCATCTGGAGAATATAGGGTGAATCTCGACTCATCTGTGAATAAAACACGTCTCCAATACTCTGTTGTCCAATTGACATGTTCTCATGAATACTGCAGTCTGGTAACTACAAATTACAACATTTTGACATTTTATGCAATACTTTTATAATTTAAAATAGAAAACTTTAAATTTAATTTATTGACCAGGCACTAAGATTTCAATTAAAATGAATCAATCCTAATCAAGACTGATATTTTCACTACTGAGCGCTTCAATGATTTCTTTAAACCGGAATGCCAAGTGGTGATAGCCTGCTTCTTTTTGTGATCATCAACCGGTTTCGAGTGTTCGCCCATCATCATACTGTTTTTGCCAAAATAGTGTGGATAACATAGACTTGCACAGAGCAAATTTAGTTGATACACTACAACACTTGCTCCATGCAAGTCTATGTTATCACATTGTTTTGACAAAAACATTCTGATGATGTGTGAACACCCGTAACCGGTCGATGACCACAAAAAGAAAGCAGGCTATCACGGAAAATATCTCTGATGCTTTCCAGCTTTGCGTAACCAACCACCACAAGCAAAAATATAAACCTATTTACTTTTAAATGAAACATCTTTACGGAAAAGTATGCCCGCAAGATTTTTTCGCAGTTATTTGGGGAGTAGCGACTCTACGGGATACACAGATCAGTACTCCATGCACTTCATCAGAACAGTACACAATACACTTAAACTACATACACTTGTAACAGCGAGCAAAGAGAGTAGAGAGAAGAGAAGCGAACCCAACCACTCTCTCGGAGTGGAGTGGGAGAAACCAGATTACTACAGCAACGGACAGTCCAGAGATATACAGTTCACTATAGTTCAAGATCTCGCCAGTCACTACGTGCCATTCTCATACCATCTACCTTAACCATTCTGTATTGTAAAGTCCAGGCAGGCTGTGTCTCTTCATGTTAACAAAGTCTTCATATTTCATTAACCAGGCCTAAATTCTCTCCACCTAACTCATCCATTATATTAGTTATGGTGGTTGGTTCCGCAGAGCTGGAAAGCATCAGAGACATTTTCCGTGCTAGCCTACTTCATTTTGTGTTCATCGACCGGTTTCGGGCATTCGCCCATCTTCAGGATGCGTTTTTCAGACAGTGTGACAACACAGACTTGCACAGAGCAAATTCAGTTTACACACTCAGTGTATCTATACCAATAAATGTATATATATACCATACCATTGTTATGAAATAAATAAATACATATCATGACCACTGAGTTATACATACATAAGTTTTATACGCTATAGATTTAATATACTATATAGATGTAAACTAGAGTGTGTAAACTGAATTTGCTCCGTGCAAGTCTGTATTGTCACACTGTCTGAAAAACGCATCCTGAAGATGGGCGAACGCCCGAAACCGTTCGATGACCACAAAATGAAGCAGGCTACCACGGAAAAATGTCTCTGATGCCATCCATTATACTCTCTACACTTTACAGGCAAGAACAAACACACAAGTCGTACACAAACTAGGATCTCCGTCTCTAGTTAATTGACGAAAGCCAAAGGAGAAGGAAGGGATTAGCTCAGTGGTAGCGCGCTGGACTAGCAATGCAGAGGTCGGGTTCGAATTCAGCATGCTGCCCTTGGACTTTCCTTTCCTAGGAGCCTGTACAACTAACTCTCTAGTGTTGGCTATAGCTAGAGAACACTGCTTGGAATCCGGCAGTACACTGAAATGTCTCCGGTGGGGGCACAATAGATCTTTTAGGACGCAGTGCGATAATCCCCTACAACAATCGACAATCTATGGAAAAGTTTACTTATTTTAGTGAATTTCTGTGGGCAATCTGTGACTTTAGACTTAACAGTAAGCCATGTCAAGTATTGGCACTAATCAGAGGTCCTAAATTCAGGTACCTAAGAACGAAGTAAATTTTCTTACCACTCTATATTAAATAAATAAATACCATTGACATGAAATAAATAACTACATATCATGGCCACTGAGTTATACATACATAAGTTTTATATGCTATAGATTTCAACATTGCAACAGCGGCACCAATTTTCACTTAAAATATTCTTATCACACTCTTCTTCCCTAATAAAGTCAGGTACATGCCACTTCAGTAGCATACATTTCAGCCGTGTTTGGTTTAATACTTTAAACATGAGTTTCGTGAGTACATACAATCCAATCAAATTTGCATAGCTAGGAGCCTCCTAACATAACGTAATTAATTGCACACTACAATACTATAATGACAAAGTTATTGTTTAGTGTTAGCGGGAAATTGATTAATTGCTTGAAACCTACAAACATATATATATAAGAAATATATTATCATTCAATATGATCGATCTTTGACATTTTGGTTTGGAATAATTGATGTCTCTTTCCTACCCTCTCTCTCTCATAGGACATAGCTAAAATCAATACTCACGTTCAATTAAAAGTCTACTCTTTATTTCAACAGATTACAATCCAAATACAAATAGATCTCTCAATGTTTCTGCCTCATAGATATAACCTATCTTGGGTGGAATGAGCAAAATGTCAATCTGATTATTACCCATAAAGGCAACATGCTAAGGCAATATAAGAAGGCACTGTTGGAGGAGGATGTCTCTCGTGCGGCCGGCTCCACTTACAATTGTTTGTATAAAAGTATTTACTTTGATAACTGTGTACAGCCGTACTTAAATTGGAACGTTCCGTTTGAAAGAAAAAGATTGATCAGTCAGTTGAGAGAATCTCCTAGCAAGATGGTCATCTTGTATTCAAACCGGACCACATACAGGTTAGACACCGAAGCACGATGTACAAAGTGTAATCACGAGGAAACGGAGACGCTCCAACATGTGTGTTTTGAGTGCCCATATTACACCACTCCAAGAGATAGATACCTGAATTGTATAACCGACAATAATATTACTTTAATATTAAACCCACAGAACGTTGACTACCTGAATAAACTATTTTACTTTATTAAATCTTTTATTAGACTTAGATTTATTTCCGAAGAGTTATACTTTTCTGTCTGTTAAGCACGATTGTAATACTTAGTTAAGTTTAGCCACATATTGAATTTTATTTTATTTTTAATATTAGTCTCCCAGGTATTCTTTTATTTTGTTTTTTGTTTAGTTTAATTCCAGTTTTCTTTACTTTTCACTTATTTGTTAGTTAGTTTAAAATAGGTATATACCTATGTTTGTGACTTTAGTAATGTTCTTTAATTACATTTGTATTATTGTTATTATTATTATTAATACTATGGTAAACCAACTCTACTGTAATTTTACTTCTGTAAATAAGCAGTATAAACAAAAAAAATAACCTATTAGGTATTTTTACCTAATACCTGTTAGGTATTTACAAGACTCTGCTAACTTTTTTTTAGCGCCAGTATGTAAACAATATTTTCTGCCTTCTTTTATTAAGCCGGTATCTCTCTACAATTATTTTTTTTTTTTTGTTGATTGAAATGAGGAGGAAAATTTCATTAAACTTTAATTTTGGTGTTTTTTTAGGAGCAGAGGAGCAGATAAAGATTTTAAAATCCCATAAGTCTTCATTTCTATGGCAGAAGGAAAAAAATATTACCTACTTTCTATCCTTAACAATATTGTAAGCTTCAAATGAATTTACTACAATTTCAATGTTTTAATTAGATTCTCCATTAAAATCCAGAATTCTAGGATATGATTTTTGTCATTTTATTTATATCTTCCCCCGCCAACTGTTATGTTTAATTGAATAGTATTAAGCAAACAATTCTCAATGTATAATTGGATTTTTTATTTTATTTGTATAAGGTATTGCAATCGGATCCGAATCATTAAAGAGTCATAGGATCCGAAGAGCGGAGAAGCATATATTAAATGAAAAAAAAAGTTATTTACCCCCCACCTAGGCCAGATTAGGAAAAGAGACTTCGATTCAGATAGCTTCGATAGAGCAACAGCTGAAGAGTTCAGGACAGTCATACGACAGTTTTACAGCAATACAACCAGTCAGCAACCTATCTGCCTCTTTATATTTCTCTGGCTACCTAACTTCTATTTTACTGTAAAGTCCTTGCAGTTTGTGGGTTCTATTTATTATACAGTGTTCAGCATATCATCTAGTTTATTTCTCTAAAATCCATTCTCTCTAATTCTCTTTGCTTCTCACATCTATTATAGTATTATAACCAGTCATATGTATATTTTATATTTAATAAAAACATTTGAGGTATATAAATTCCTATGAAATATGCTTCCTGAGTCTACAATGCTCTGTCAACAAAACCACTGCAATGTGTACATAGCACACATGAAGAGTACATAGTACAAGTTTATATCAAGGAGTACGTACATAGCACCACCGTGGTGGGGGAAAGGCGACATACGTACGCCTAGCGAGTAGTAAGGCCTAGGCCGGCAAAGAGTGTACTATTGTGCTACACAATTGATTGTAAGAGATATTTTAACAGGAGTGACGTCACTAATTAGAAGTAGGCTAGAGACCATTTAGAGGCACAGCCCGAGAAGTATTCTCAGAACACCGGTGAGTTTAGTGTTGGTGAAGGCCGAGAGTGAGAGAGCGAATGAGACAGAGCGAAGTGAGGCGGCCGGACGAAGTAGACTTTTCTTTATCACCTCCAGAATGGTGAAAGAGAGGTCGTCAACGTATACAAACAAATGAACTTATTAGTACGTGATTTCTATGAGGGATTTTCTTTAGTTAAATTTAATTATATTATTTTGCTGTCAGTGAAGCATGTTCAAGTAAATAGATAGTAGAAATTAAGAATTGCGTTAATTTGGCAAATTAAGAATTTGTAATAGTTGTAACGTAGAGTGTCAGTCGGTATGGTAGCTTGCAAGCTATTGGTTATGGGGTATTTATAAGATAGTATAATTATATTTATTTTCAATTAGAGATTTGAACGTTTATTTATGTTATCATAGATATTAATAAATTTTCTATTTTGCTTTATTAGTTGTCCGTCAGTTCCCCTCCACCTGATACCTAGAGATTACATCACCATAACCTTTTTTGCCGGGAGTGCTGGTTTATCTGTCTGCCGCAAGCTTCTACTAATAACTCTTGTTTGTTTGCCTGTGATCAATGGTATTTTTCATGTAGGCCTCTGATTTGCTGTGGATCCAGCACATAAACACTGATTTTTTTTCACTGCTCTGGGACAGCCGCAGACCTATAAAAAATGTCTGATATTACTGATCGGTTTCGGATTTTCATCCATCGTCAGAGCAAATTCACCAAGTTCCTGCCGGGAGTTCACTTCAATGCAATGTTTCTGTTATAATCGACACTTGTTGGTTTGTTGAGTGTATATATGTGAGTTATAAGGTTATAAGCTAATCAGAACATAACCTTATAACGCACATACATAAATCAACAAACCAACAAGTGTCGAGTGTAACAGAAACATTGCGTTGAAGTGAACTTGATAAATTTACTCTGACGATGAATGTAAATCCGAAACCGGTCAGTAATATAAGAAATATGCATGCTATGACGGATAAAATACCAGATATTACCCAGCAATACGGACCCATCCACATATTCAACCATAAAAAATGTATGGTTGTAATCTTCTTGTGCCAATTCGTCTACTTTCTTATTGCCTACAGATCCTGCATACCCTAGCCTACAAAATAGAGTTGCCTACCTCGGTTGAAGAGTTGAATTCAAAAATTCCACACCAGCTTAGAATTAAACTGGTAGATATCCAATGGCTTTATTTATAGTCTGACTATCCGATTATAATATAACTAGCCTCCAATTTTAGAGGTTCCATTTTAGAATCTCTTTGGTACAGCAAATTATAGCCACAACGTCCACGAAGACTACCAACCAACCATGGAAGACTATAGCATACGTGTCCGGACCAATCCAGACATGATTTTTAGGTTTGTGATTACTAATTCCACCTCCGACTTCTCCCACAGTCTTAAAGCCACCGGTATACCATAAAGAATCACCCTGCAAAGGTGGTTGCCGGGTACTTTCTAAATCTATCTGGTATTCAATTCTGATTCTCTAAGGTAACAACGTGTTTTCTATTATTTATTATTTAATGGCGCTACCATCCGCTAGCGCGGGTCTTGGCCTCCGCCAACAAACTTCGCCATCCGTCTCTATCTTGCGCTGCCATTCTCCAGCTACGCACTCCAAGCAGGATTCGTGCATCCTTATTGACGCCATCCAACCAACGTAATTTCGGCCTTCCTTTTCTGCGTGTTGCATAAACACTTTCATCTAGCACGCTACGAGAAGCTTGGCTAGGGTCCATCCTGACAATATGTCCAGCCCAACGCAGTCTATCCAATTTGATGAGGCTCACAATGTCTGCCTCTTTATAGCTGGCCTTCAATTCATCATTTGTCCTTCGCCTACATGTCTGACCATTTAGTTTGGCTCCATAAATTTTCCGAAGGACTTTTCTTTCAAAAGTGCAAAGGGTGATCTCATCCACCTTCCTCAATGTCCAACATTCTGAGGCATTTGTTAGGACCGGACGTACAAATGTTTTGTAGATCATCGTCTTCGTAGATCTAGATAAGTTTCGACTTTTAAGGTATCTATGCAGTCCATAATAGCATCTGTTGGCAAGAAGGATTCTACGCTTTTTTTCCTCCTGCACACTGTTTTCGGCATTTATTTGAGTACCGAGGTATATAAAAATCCCTCATCCACTCAAAACGATATTCCCCAACAGTTATCATCTCTCCCTGCCTCTCAACCGCCAGACTCTGTACACAGGTATCCTGTCTTCTGATGATTTACTTCAAGCCCAATTTCTCTCGCAGTGCCCTCTAATTTTACAAAGGCCACAGTCATTACTTCGAAGGACCTACCCAACAGAGCAACGTCGTCTACATATGTTAGCAATTGAACAGTCCTATTAAATATATTATTGCTAGCCTGGATATCAGCCTTTTTTATAGCCTTTTCCAATGCGAGATTGAACATTATATAGGCCAATCCATCACCTTGCCGAACACCCTGGTACGTCATAAAGAATTCACTGAGGCTAGACTGCACCCTACTGCATATTGGACCTCGTTTATGGCCATTTTTACTAGGCGAACGTGTTTTCTAAAAAGTCGAAAGTTATAAGCAGAATTTGTCAATAATAATTATGTTAATTTTAGTAAACGAAAAAGTCGTGTGAGTAGTAGTGTGCCACAAAAAAAATTTTTTTTTTTTTTTTGTACAATATACTTGTAACATTGATCAAAGATGAAAATAACCGAAGCTTCGTGTTTGTTTTTTATTATTAAAATATATGCTTCATTACCTTCTTTTATCTATTGAAGTCTACCTAATACTTTGTATGGATTACATATAATTTTAGAGAATTTTTTTCCAATTACTTAACTTAAATTTCCAAAATTCTGTCTAAATTCGTAGTATTTCGGAGAAGCACTAACGAAATATCTATTCTTATTGCGATCTATTACCACATTCTGGGATTTCAATCGTTATTAACTCGTTATCTGTTACACGCATATATAAGCCTATAACGGATTAGAGTCTTTAAAGTGTCTTTATAGTGTGTTTTTAATGTGTTAATGCGTCTTATAATGTGTCTTAGGCTAATGCTTTTTTACATGTCTGGCAGCTCAATTATGAAAGAAGTTTAGATACTTCATATAAATATTTTCCTCAGACAATGTGATGGATGCCAGAAATATGAAAATATATTTAATGTGAAATAATCAAAATTATGAAGAAAATGTCAAGGGACACTTCCTTGCAAAAGGACTAGAAGACCACTATTGTCTTTTAGAGTTAATGAACTTGATAGCATTGTCTAGCCCCCTTCTTCTCACAGGGGAAGATTTGAACGAATAATTAGAAGGCATTCCTTCAAAGCAGTCTGAAACAGATATTCAAGCAGAACACTTGATTTTCGCTCTCTTAGAATCAGTGGCCGTTTAAGTTAAAACATAAGAGTTTATTCCAACTAATTTCAGTAAATTAATAAGCATATGGCTGTGTTATTGAATATTGTAACAACAGTTCTCCGCCCGGCCACCAGGTTTGCACCAAGTGGACCTTTCACTAGGGAGGCACACCCCCACTACACTAGGACTCTCCTACTCCACTACAGAGGGGAGAACTTTCACCGGCTAGACCCGCCTACTGGACACCATCCCTACCACCTCAGAATCGTATATAAGGGGCCATCCACGACCAGAATAATCAGAGAGAGAAGTACTCAGCGATTAGAAACTTTTCTAATAGTTTTGGCGCTAGCTAGGCAGGCCCTTAACTAACTTCTCAGAGCATCTGCGCTAGGCAAGAGAGCCAGCCCGTTTACTCATCCAGCGATCACCGTTTCAAGACATCTGCGCTAGGCAGGAGAGCCAGGCCGTTTGTTCGTACAACGATCACCGATAAGTAGTGTGCGCTAGGCAAGAGGGCCAGGCCACTCTACTCGACGAGCGACGATTGACCATCTGTGTCACTCCCTGAGCGAACAGATTGGTCATAGCAACCATTTACTGTATATGCTTTTCAGAATATATGTAACATTTTACTAAGTGTGCTTTGACATTTACTGGGTGTATTTTATTTTGCAGAATCACGAATCCTAGTTCCCCACACCCCCCCGGGATATTTATTCTGGGAGTGTGTTATAAAAGAAATGGCGCCCAAACGTGCAGCACGAGCTCTAGAACGACCATCGACGGAGCGACAGCCCAGCCCCGAATTAGGAGACATAAGCATGCAGCTCACCCCAGAGATGTTGCAGCAGCTGATACGAGGCATCAATCAAGACAGGCAGACCCAGCAGTCTTGGGTGTCCGCACGCTACGGAGGAAAACCAGGAGAGGACCTGGATGTCTTCATCTCCGCAGCAGAGACGTACAAGGAAGCAGCCCGAGTGAGTGACAACCACGCATTAGCCGCACTGCCCATGCTACTCACAGACGTTGCAGGAACTTGGTGGCTCGGAGAGAAGGAAACCACCTCAACATGGCCTGACGCCATACAGCAGCTGAGGCGAACTTTTGGACCTAGGAAGTCCAACGATCAGCTGTACCGAGAGTTTTTCAACACGCCGCAGGACAACAAGACCAGCACGGACCAGTTTGTCTGCAGCAAGCGAGCAATACTTGCTCAAATCACCCTGGCTCTGGACATCCATGTTCAGCTGGACATGACCTATGCGGTACTCCATCCCAGGTTAAGGACCCGCATCAGGAGGGAAACTGTCGATACCTTCTGGGCACTCGTGCAAGAGGCCAGACGTATCGAGCAGTATGAGGACCCAGCACCAGCAGCAAAGAAGCCAAACGAGAGGACAGGTGGCACTACCAGGTGTGACTACTGTGGCATCAGCGGCCACTATCAGAAGGACTGCAGGAAGGCAAAGGCAGCCCACCCGCACAAGCAGCAGCCTACAGCACAGGCGGCCTACAGTTGTTTTGGTTGCAACAGACCGGGAGTATACAGGAGGAACTGCCCGGACTGCAACCAAACGAAGACGCAGCAAGAAAGAACAGGCTCTTTCTGTGCTGCCCACATACAGATCCGCACCCGGCAGAGGCCAGCACTCAGCGTTGCCGTGTGGAACCTAGAGGGCACTGGCTTTGTAGACACAGGAGCCAAGACCAGTATAGGCAGCCACCAGCTGCAGACCCTGCTAGAAGAACGAGGACATCCCCTCACCCTAACAACTGCTACAGTGACGCTAGCAGACGGAGAAGAAACAACGCAGCAGGTTGCACAGACGCAACTGCCAGTCAAACTGAAGGGAAGGATAATCCCGACCAGTTTCACATTCTTCCCGGGAGCCCGGAACACCCAGACGTTGCTCGGAATAGACTTCATTGAGGACGCTGGACTTATATTGGATTTTGGAGAACACAGGTGGAGGTTTCATGACACTCTACCCATTCACCAGAAAGGACAAGCCAGCACCACCACAGTTA
>JAAEAF010010557.1:0-11278 GCA_011037195.1 Triatoma infestans
GATATCGAAAAATTTGTCACGATTACAGTACTTTCTCTTACTAATAGATAACGACTTTTTCGGAGACTCAGTGTACTACAAAACATGTACATCCGGTGAAAACTAGATATCGAAAAATTTGTCACGATTACAGTACTTTCTCTTACTAATAGAGAACCACTTTTTCAGAGACTCAGGATACCTCAATACATGTACTTCCGGTGAAAATTCGATATAGAAAAATTTGTCACGATTACAGTACTTTCTCTTACTAGTAGAGAATCACTTTTTCAGAGACTCAGGGTACCTCAAAACATGTACTTCCGGTGAAAATTCGATATAGAAAAATTTGTCACGATTATAGTGAATAAAAACGTGAATAACACGTGAATAAAACGTGAATAAAAAATTCACTGGCAGCCCAATCAATAACGTACAATAAGTTCAGTTAATACAAGAAGGAACTTATTAACTAAGTAGGTTTGTTCAATTTTTTTTTTTTTTTCAATTTTCTCAGAATCAATTATGATTTTTTTGCACCTAAATAAATTTTAATGGTATTTCATAATTTGTTTGAAAGGTTCCGTTGAGAATTTTTTTTAAAGGAACCTCTGTGGAAAGTAAGTTGATAATTTTTTTTTCCTGTGAAGTGCTATTTCTAATATTCAGAACTTTTTTTTATTTTAAGTAAATAGCGATATGAAGAACTAAAAGTATTTACATATTGGCTGCTTTTAAATTTTTACTCCCTCTATAGATAAGTTGAATATGTATACTCATGAAATAATTTAACAAAAGCTAGAAAAAAAAAAAATTAGATAACTCAAAAAATAATCAACTTAATATCCATTAATCATTTAAATTTCTTATTTATCAATAATAGATGCTTATTATTTAGTTGCAATTTTATACTTCCGGTCCTCTTAAATCTTTTATTTTTCTTAAAAAACATTAAATAATTTAGATTGAAAATGTAAAGAATAAGTAGTACTATATTGAGTTGTATTCCCAGAAATTATGGTAATTTGTGTAATTGAAGAGACATTATGGGGGACCTTGCCTTCCATTTATGTAGCCAATAATAAACACGCTTTTATTTAGAATTTTTTACTTTTTTCATTTGTAAAAAAAAAAAAAAAAATTAGATTTCAGATGTTTAAATAGGTTACAATATTTAAGATTTTTACTTCCTCTTACGAGGAGTAAGAGGAAGTATTGTAATCTTGTCAAATTTTCGATATCGAGTTTTCATCGGAAATATCCGTTTTTATGTCCCCTGAGTCAAAAAAAGTTGTTTTTACAAAATGGTCTGTGTGTATGTATGTGAACAGCATAGCTCAGAAATGGAAAACCGTAGAAAGTTGAAACTTATATTCCGTTTAGGTATTAGGTATGGGATCTGACAGTACGTTATCTGTCAAAATTCCTCAACCGGAGGTGCCACTTTACTAGTTTTTTTTTTTTTTACTTTTTTGCAATTTTCTCAAAAATGGCTCTAATGATTTTCTTGAAATTTCCTATATAAACTACATATACAAAGATCTACAACTTTTATTTGTAACATTTCTCCGGAAAAATTCATTTTAGGGTACTTTTGGGGGAGAGGTGGGGGTTATGGCTTCCTCTAATGTTCTGTTTCAGGTTATTAGACAATTCTGTTATCTAAATAGTGTTAATTAGAATTAAATACGATGTTGAAAATCCGAGTTTGAAAACAATCGGATGACCGGAAGTGCGTTTACTTTAGCACTTTAATAAATGATTTTTTTCACTTTTTCGCGATTTCCTCAAAAATGGATTCGATGATTTTCTTGAAACTTCATATATAAACTGTTTAGTGCTCTTTTACTGAACAGGTTTTTCAGTTTTCGACGAATTTCATTAAATTTGGTACACTAACTATAAAATTTGTCAATTATAATTTTGAGAACTGGAATAAGAGAAAGTTGTCTGGTGTTTTACACCAGATTTTTGTTTTTGATTATAATATACTGTTCCTAGGACATCCTAAAAAGAAAAAGAAAAAAGGAATCATCCCAATAAGGTTATAAACTTCGATCCCACAGTTCCATCGATGCCTAAAAAGTTAATTTTAAGCTGGTGTGGAATTATATTCATCTCCTCATCGAAGTGGGCAACTCTAATAGGCTACCAGGTCAGCAAGATATGTTTCTATAAAGAAAATCACAGAAAACTGTAAAAACTGATCAGTAAATTCGTACATCCGGTCAGCCGATTTTTTAAAATTAGGAATTTCAACAACATATTTAATTCTAATTAATATTAGAATGGACGAATTGACGAAAAGCTTCAAACACAACCTTTTATGGGTCTAATATTTTCTGTCTGTGTTCCCAAGGTACTGACAAAATCACTTTTTACGTCCTGGATTCGCAGGGAGATTAGAGAAATATCATTCGCCAAAGCTAGCGAAAAGTTCATCTTAGGGGAACATCTTAAAACCTGACGTAACTTTGCTAGAC
The DNA here is from genome assembly GCA_011037195.1 of Triatoma infestans. Taxonomy (NCBI): domain Eukaryota; kingdom Metazoa; phylum Arthropoda; class Insecta; order Hemiptera; family Reduviidae; genus Triatoma; species Triatoma infestans. The sequence goes on from JAAEAF010010557.1 coordinate 2,463, forward strand.
CTTGGGCCGCATGGTCCTAAAAATTATGGTGTGGGCCTGTTGACCGGACCCCTTTAGGTTTAGAAAAAATATGGGTCTATTATATTTGGCCAATACTGGCCATTGTAAGTTTTTTTTTGACTGAAGAAGAGACATCGCTACATGTTCTTCGCTATTGCAATGGGCTGGCAAGAGTGAGAGATTCTTCCGACAATAAATTGGCCACGGTAATAAGCTATACAGAGAGGTCCACAGGCGGCTTTCGGCCGGTTCGTGTATACACCTCTCTTGCGCACTTGTGTTTTAGGCCAGCGATTAACTGGGGGATTTTGTAATAGTTCTATTTGATCGCGGTGATTATGGGCCGTTGGAACCAAACCAGTTCACTTTCTATATTCTATTCTATTTTAGAATAGAATATGTGTTATATTCTATTTTAGATGCGCGCGGCTGCTAAAGGTTTTTATTCATTTTATTTTTGTGGTTCTATTGTTAGAGTTGTGTTTGTTGTTTCTTTTTGGATCTGTGGGTTGTTGTTGGGTACTGCCAGGGCTTTGTTGTTGTTTTGATTGGATGCTTAGTTGTAACAGGTTCCTATGGATAGCGTGTTTACGCGCTGCTTACTTGGGTTGTTGGAGGAGGGAGGGAGTGCAGGAATTTTTTCTTTCGCTCTTTTCCTCCTTCCCTTTCTGAGAAAGGGAAGTCGATGGCTTCTCTGGGTGGGTGTGAGCGCAAGCTCAGGGACCACCCGAATGGTGTGGGGGAAAAAAATTCTATTTTAAATTTTATGTTTAGATTTTGTTTTAATAAATTGCTAGCAATTACAAGAATTTCTAGTTTTCATTTCTAATATTTAATCTAATTTGTTTTTCGTCTAACATCTACTTTACTTGCAAGCAATACTGACTTCATTTCTAAGCGGACGTACCTTTGAGGTAAGAGTAAATTCTACCCTCAGTACTCGCCGAAACATTAATGCCGGGATCCCTCAGGGATCGGTTCTTAGCCCCATCCTATTTACAATTTACACACACGACATACCTACATTCAATACCTCTGTTCTGGCTACTTACGCAGACGACACTCTCCTCCTTTCAAGACATCGCAACCTTATTGACTCCATAGATCACTTACAAACTTCACTAGACCAGATAACGGACTGGTTCCACAAATGGAAGCTAGACATCAACGTACAAAAGACACAGGCAAACATTTTCACTCTTAGACGAATACAACCAGCAAAAACACTGAAAATTAAAAACAATGGTATACAGTAGGAGGAAGCAGACGAAACACTTAAATATCTTGGTCTACAGCTCGATACAAGACTTGCTTGGACTCCGCACATAACATTAAAATTAGGACAAGTCTATCAAACCCTTAGACAGCTTTATCCATTGATTAACGCCACTTAAACCGCAATGCTCCAGATTACTCTATACCTCTATACTCAGACCTATGCCGACTTACGCCTGTTCCGTATGGATAGGGGCTTCGAAGATTGCAATGTACAGATTACAAACCTTCCAAAATAAAGTCCTACGCATCGCCTTGGAAGGAAGCACCGTGGTTTATACGTAACGAGCAAATCCACAGAGAACTCAACATGCCAACAATTAAAGACTTCATAGACAAGACAGCAAACAGATTTTTAGAAAACCTACTAACTGCCGAATGTGGAACAGATTACAATCTCATACAGAAGACAGCCCGATGACGACTGAAACCGAAACTAGCATAAGATTTCCTGCATCTGACAACAAATCCTGATTTATCTTATAAATAATATTTATTAACATGTACCAGTTTTGTTAAATTATTAATTGTTTAAGTTTGTAAGGCAAAATAAGCTGCCGGCAATCAAGTATTTTTCTTTTGGTCTATACATCTCATATCTTGTTAAGATCACTAGTGATAAAAATGCAAATTTTGATTAAAAAAAAAGTCTCCCTGTCTGTTGATAAAAAGTAAGTTTTTTTGATCTTGAAAAAAGGAACTTTTGTGATCTTGTCTGTCAATTTTCGTAATTAAGTTTTCATCGGAAATACATGTGTTGAGGTCCCCTGAGTGCGAAAAAATGTTTTAGCAAACTATCTGTATGTGTGTGTGTGTGTGTGTATTCGTGAATAAAATGAATAAAAGAAAAGCCGCAGGAAGCTCAACCTTGATAACCATCTAGGTACTACCTCCACATTAGACACGAAAGTTTCGGGCAAAATCGACCAAAGCCAGAAATGAACTTTACTGAATGGTTTTTTTTCTCTCAGTTTTTCGCGATTTATTCGAATACGGCTCCAACGATTTTCTTTAAACTATGTATACTATCTACTCAAATAAATACCTATCACTTTTATTTGAAACATTTTCATAGGAAAATTGATTTTTTCGGGAAGTTCTGTGGGGGAACAGCAACGATAAGCTTTCCATTAAATCACTATTTTTATTTAATACATGGTTCTAACACTTATATTAATATTAATATAAATTAGAAGCATTGCTATAATTCCGAATCATTCGCGTTTCTAGGGTAAAATAGTTTAAAATAGAGGGCTCCCAAAAAATTGTAATTTTGTGGGGTTTAGAGAAGTAGTAATCAATAATTTTAGTAAGGTTGTGCTGGTAGGGGGGTAAAGAACGGATAGAGAAGAAAATTTTAGATTACTGGGAAAACAAACAAACAAAAGAAAACAGAACAACACAACACATCAGAAGTAGTGATGGAAGAGCACAATGAAGGCCTACCTCATGATAGAGGACCACCGGCTGACATAAAAGATAAGTACTCGGAAGATAATAATAAGGATAGTAACACTAGTAATGAGGTTAATATTAATAATAAAATAATAATGATGATAAATCCGGGAAAGGCCACAAGCGATCGTTGACTCGTGAGAATACGGGTCTGAATATGCGCGCGGCGAAAGTGGTGAAAAGCAAAGATAGGATAGCGAATATTCAGGATACTATTAATAACAGGGATAATAAAATTAGCAGTGAAGTATCTATGGAAACAGGTGGTGAGAACTCGACTGGTTTCTATAAGCCTACGGACAAAGGTCCCTTCATTCTACATGTAGAAGGTCAGGACGGTAATGTGGGCAATATCCATCGGGTCACATTCGGTAAATGGATATATAAAGAGGATAACAGCTATTCAAATGATATAGTGGATATCTGAGCTGTGGGGAAAAACTGGATGAAAATTATAACAGAAACACCGGAAGCTGCTATTTAATTAACCACACGGGTTTGGAAAAGCGAAACTTGAGGGCTTATATCACAGAATATCGGTATCTATTCGAAGGGCGTCATTAGAGGGATGGAAGCAATTCCTAGTTTATTTTTGGAATTATCCCGAAAACAGACGTAACAATTTTTATTTAAACTTGGTCTGCAAACTGTACAAATATAAACAAATCACTTTTATTTGTAACATTTTTTTCTGAAAAAATTGATTATAGATAATGTTGTGTGGAATTTGTGACATTGAATTTCAAATATATGAGGTTGAATCTATGCTATTGGCGAGCTTTTCACTTCCCTATTGCTTGGGTTAGTCGGCTGATACTTGTTCCCCCACCATCTTTATGTTAGGGCAAATGAGAGAAAAATTTGAGTTTAAAGGAAATTTGTCATTTTTTTATGTATTAACTGTATTAACAGAAGTAAGAGAAAATTGTGTGAGTATTTCAAACAGATTTTTTATTTTTTAACGATCTTTACTCATTCGCTGCCAGCAACATCACTTTTATTTTACAATTCATTGATTTAAAGGCGTACAAAATTTAATCCTGGACTTTGATACCCAATTAATTACATCATCATTCATAATTCCACTTAGTAACTTAGGCTCTAATTGAGTTGGATCAATTGTCTCCACACATCTAATAAACTTGAATAATAATTAATTGATAATATATACAGTATACAAATTCTATACAATAGTTAACTCACAAACCCTTAATAGGGATCCTATGGTACCAGGTCCGATTTGGAGAAGACTTCTGAAAGTAAAACGTTCAGTAAGAGGAACGTTTCTCTTGTCTTCAGGCTTTAATTTCACTTAAGTGTTAATGTTCTAAAACGATCTTATTTCATTATTTCCTATTGCTCAGCACATATTTAACGATATAAAGCTAGATTCATAGTATATATGTCCTGCCTAGCAGCTACATCGTTTTCTTCATTCATCTAGTTTAAAATATTAAGAGATAGATAATTAATTAGATTTAATTTAAGATGTTACACTTAAAAATATTATTGTTATATTAAGTTACTATTGTTATGTTACTAATTATATTTCTATATAATATAATTATTTGAAAAGCCTTACTTATCTATTACTTCCTTATAGTATTACAAAAATTCAAGGCTACTTTTCTTATCGTAATGCCTCTCATTACGATTCTTATTAGCTATATACAAATTACTCTAAAAATTCAATCTGTTTTTATTAATTAATTGGCATGTTGTTGCTAGTAATGTGTCGTCCCCTTGGAGGACACATTCCATGTATGTGTTAATACATGATTTCAACGGGAACATTCGAATTATGTTTTTTTTTTAAATTTTTGGATAAGTAAATTTGGAAGTATAAATAATTTTTACTTTCTCTTACTACTGGAAGAGGAAGTATTGCGATCGCATCAATTTTCTATATCAAGTTTTCACCGGATATACACGTTTTGAGGTCCCTGAGTCTGAAAAAAGGGTTTTTAGAAATTGTAGTGTGTGTGTATGTGTGTTTTCTTTTTCTTTTCTCCTCAACAGTCCCCCTGTTGAGGAGGAGTTTATTTTCAGTATGCATCATATTACATATACTGCACACATTGAAAAACACAACATTAAATATATTCAATATTTACAAGTTATATGTATATCAAAATTACAAAAGAAATTTAAAAATTCTTATTGAGAAGAGAATATATACATGACTAAATTATAACCAGATGACAAATTAGAATTTAAGTTAGTTCTACAGAATAAAGGACAGAAGATATAAGAGTAAAATGATAAGACATAAGACAAAATTAATATTAGAGAGATAATCATAGAAATTAAATCAAGGGGCCACGGGCAGCCTTGAAGTAGCGTATTTCTTATCAGTCTCATCCTCAATGAATCTAGAAGAGCGCAGTGCAAGAGAAGATGCTCCACTGTTTGTTCTGGATTGCCGAGGCATCTACACAGTAGGGATCTGTAATTACATGGAAACGGTGTAAATATGCCTTGTATCTTCCGTGACCGCTCAGAACTTGTGTCAGTTTATAGGACAGCTAGCTGGGGGTTAGAGAGTTGGTATTCTCACCTTTGGGCTCCCCCATCTGGCACCTTCCTAGGGACGGTATGAGTAAGAGGTACAGCTTCACTAAAAATTTTTCGTCGAAGCTAGGGTCCAAGAGTGAGTGGAGCGAGGGATCCGCTCTGTTGGGCATCAAGGAACATGCCATTAAATGGTATACTGATGGGTCGAAGACCCTCGAGGGGACTGGGGCGGGGGTGGTTGGTCCAAGGATCAAGCACTCGGAACCCATGGGTAAATTTCCCAGCATCTTCCAGGCGGAGATATACGCTATCGGAAGATGTGTTCAATTTAACCTCGATAGGGAATACAGGAATCAGGAGATTGTAATCCTTTCTGATAGTCAAGCAGCCATTGGAGCTCTGGGTGCACCAGTCATTAACTCTAAAATGGTTTTGGAATGCCTAGATAAACTTAACGATCTGGGCAGCAGGAACAAAGTTGCACTCTGGTGGGTGCCGGGGCATGTTGGCATTGAAGGGAATGAGATGGCCGTCGCCCTGGCCAAGATAGGCGCTATGACCCCACTTCTGGGGCCGGAACCTTTTTGTGGGATTAGCGACCAGTTTCTGTTGGAGGAACTTAGGAAGGAGGAGGAGACGAAGAGATCTCAACTCTGGTACTCCCTCCCCGGGTTGCGGCAGGCCAAGATCTGCTTGGGAAATTATAACCAACGGAGGTCGGAGGCCTGCATTGGATTGAGTAAGAACAAGCTCCGCGTACTTACGGGTTTCCTCACGGGGCATTGCCGACTTAGAGGACACCTGGTGAAGCTGGGTTTGGAAAGTGACAGCTCATGCAGATTCTGTGGGGAGTTGGAGGAAACTCCACTACATCTCCTAACAGACTGCGAGGCTGCCACTCAGAGAAGGTTCAGGAACCTGGGCAGCTACCAGGTGGAGGAGGGGGACCTGAGAGCCCGTCAGGGTATTAGGATTCCTCAGGGATCTTAACCTGATGGAGGTGTTGTAGAACGGATGTTCAATTGGACATCCGCTCGGGTGCAATGGGCAGGTCTGTGGCATCCAGGGGGCATAGCACAATAGACCTGATCAAGGTCGCATGTGGCTTTGGTCCTCCCCGATAAAAAAAAAAAAAAGTCAGCTGATGAAAGGTTTCTTCAATCGGTCTGTTACAGGTAAAAAACATCCTGGTTAGTGCACCTTTGGTAGTGGTAGCCCATTGCTGATTCCATTCAGCTACACTTTTGTCTCGGTAATGTGATTTTACATATGACAAGGGTACTTTAACATAGCTGAGGGTAAGGCAGCAGATTTAGAACCTTCTTTGGCTAAACGGTCAGCCATCTGATTCTCTGCAAGACCTTGATGAGATTTCACCCAAGAGAAATGAACTGTCCATCCTAGCTCCTCGGTAAGACGAAACAAATTTCTTTCTAGCTCTCATAATGAGTGGTAGATTATTGTTTTTATTCTTCAAAGAGTCGAGGGTAACTTGGCTGTCAGTTAGTATGCAGGCAGATTTGTTTTGGGAAGGAATTTCTTCAAGTATTGCCAATGCCATTTCAATAGCTAGCTCCTCTGCCTGATTGTTGGTACAATAAGGCGAAAGTTTGAATTTATCTGCTCTAAGTAATTCTTCGCTTTTCGAATCATAGACAGCTATGGCACAACCGGCATGCTCGCCCTCCTTCCTTACTTCCATCGGTGTAGATGTAAAATTCATATTGTCTATTCTTCGCTTCTGGGTAACCAATGGTACTTTGGCTGGATGCATGTGTGTGTGTGTATATGTAAACAGCATAGCTCAAAAATGATAAATCACAAGAAAGTTCAAACTTGACATTCCGTTTATGTAACCCCAATGGGGGCCCAGACAGTAAGTAATGCGCCAAAATTCCTTAACCGGAAGTACCACTCTATTGAATGGATTTTCCAATTTCTAACGATTTTCTCTTTATAAATAGCACTTTAGAGGAAAACATAACCCCGCCACTCACCCAAAAACTCCCTTGAATGAGTTTTTTCAGAGAAATATTTAAAAAAAAAAGATGTAACATTTTGTATGAATAGTTAAGGTTACCCAGGTTTAATGAAAATAGTTTTAGCTCTTTTCTAGAAAATCGCAAAAAAAACTGAAAAAAAAAAAAAATTGAGTATTCTATTCAGCATTTCCTGATTGAGGAATTTTGACAGATAAGTTTCTGTCGGATCCCAAATAGCATGCCAAGTATGAACGTTCTGCTATTTTTCCGTTTTTGATTTATGATGTTCACATATATCTATACAAACACACACAGACCATTTTTTCTAAAAACCACATTTTTTTTTGGACTCAGGGGACCTCAAAACGTGTATTTCCGATGAAAACTAGAGATCGAAAATTTGACACGATTAAATAATACTTCGTCTGTAGAAAAAATACAAAATAAATAGAACTAAAAAAAAAACAGGTTGTCTGTCTGTTATTTGCAACTGAATCATATATTTTTTTTTTCTTTATTTAAGGCGCGTCAACATCTATGGCCATTGGCACCCGGAGCCTTTTCAGTGCACTGCCGGCCTCTAGACAGTGTTCTCTCGTTACAGATGAAATGTAATTGGTGTGATGTGTTGTTGTGTAGTGGTAGCTTGTGGCGTGAGCGGTTTTGTAAAGGGGTTTAGAGTATATATGTTTAAGAGAGAAAGGTATTAGAAATAATCAAGAGAGCACCACTGTTTTTCAAACAATTATATTATTCTCTAAAAGAATTTAATCTTTACAATATCACAATAATATGCTTATAAGTATACTGAAGCTAGGCTAGATTGATTTTACTTAAACTGGCACTAATGTTAAATAGTAGGATGTCTGATTCAGACTGTGCTGAAAGAATGCCTTCTAATTACTCGTTCAAATCTTCCCCTGTGAGAAGAAGGGGTAAACAATGCTAACAAGGTTCATGAACTCTAAAAAATAATGGTGGTCTTCTACCTGAATAGTCCCTTTTGCCAGCGAATGTTACATTTTTTCTTGATATTACAAATAAAATATTTTTCTATATTTCTGGCATCCATCACACGGACAACACTGACAGTGAGCTGTAGAGCTCCTAGGAAGAAAAAATCTAACGGTAGCACAGCTGGACTCAAATCCGGGTCCTCCGCGCGGGAGTCCAATACGCTAACCACTTAGCTGTTCCCTTCCCTAACTAATCATATTATGTACCATTCTTTTCTCAAAGGACATATGATAGAAGATCACGAAGGTGATCAAAGTCTGCAGGAACGAATGGGGGGGGGCTGAAATGTAACAAATATCTTTAAGCTCTACAATAAATATTACATATCTGTATGATCAACGATAAAAAAAAAAAGCAAAACATATATTATAATTACTTTAAATTTATATTTAAAAAAACACAACTATTTAGTAATTCCCAAAAAGGGATCAGGGACTGGAGGCATTAGCGCTCAAGTAAACATAGTTGCAATAAATAAAATTATTAGGTAAAAAAAAAAAAAGAAAAAATATAAGTATTTTAAGGACATTATACGTTTTTATTACACTTCAAACAGAAAAAAAAATTAATCAT
>JAAEAF010010558.1:0-18057 GCA_011037195.1 Triatoma infestans
TTAAGATGCATTGGCATTGTTTAACAAGACATTCCGGACTTAGGTGAAAATTCGAAGCCGGTTGATACCCATAATGAAGCAGACACTCATGGAAAAAAATAATTGATTGTTCAAATATGTTTATTTCTAAAAATATCTGTTTAAATGGTTTAATTCGCTGTACTACTCCTTACTACTGTAAGGAACTTGTGTACAATAGTATGCTGGTTTGAGACAATTAAAACTGAGGTTAGAGAACTCAGAATTACTTGTCCTACATAATATTAAAATAAGAGCTTACCAATTCTTTTTCCATTAGCCGTCTTTATAGATAAAGTTAGAAAAAAAAGGAAGCAGTTTCCTTTGCTTTGTCAAAAGCCTGCTGTCCTGTTTGCTTCCTAAGGAATATCTGTTTAAGGAATGGGTAGGTTGAACTTTTGTGATGGGAAAAAGCATTACTCCTCATTATGTTGAATGTGTCAAAGTTATAAGGAACGTAATAAAAAATTATTCAAGACGCCACCAAAAAACAATTTGAGACCAATCTTCAACTTGCAACTATTTAAAGATCTCTTTGGTATGTTTTGTTTTGAAAAGAATTCTCCTAATCGAAATTTAATTTTTGTCATTTAAATTTGAAATTTTGGATTTTTTATCATTTGTATATCATGTATTTGGATTTGGCCTATCCATAGACAAACTCTCCAGCTCATCCACATGTATAAGTTGTATATTCTTCGAAACAGACTTCCACTTTTTGTGCATAAAAGAACTCATATCAAAAGGAGCCACAATAAATATTTTAGGCTGGTTTACAGCCAGTAGTTCTTCAAAGTTTAACATCTGACTTTCACAAAAATGCCTAAAGAAAAATTACGTACGAATGTAAATTTACTTAAGGAAATTAAATAAGATTCTATTATAACCATAAAAAAAATAATTATGTAGAATTAAGTATTAGAAAAACATTCATAAGGAAGTGAAATTAATGATGTAATAAATTTAATTACATCATTATTCTTATAATTTAATTAATGACGCTTATTCTCTACACTTAAATAGATGTAATAAACAATATTTTTAATCGCTTTATATTGCGATCGTGCCAGATTTTTGAAATTAAGTTTTTACTGGAAATACACGTTTTGAGGTCCTCTTGTTAGAAAATGGTGTATGTGTGTGTGTGTGTGTGTGTGTGTGTGTGCATGTGTGTATAAAAAGAATATCTCAAAAACGAAAAGTTGCAGGAAGCTCAAACTTAGAGCTCAAACAAGAACATCAAAAGTCCACTTTACTGATTTTTTTTTTTTCAGTTTTTTGTTATTTCCTCGAAAACAGCTTCAACGATTTTCTTTAAACATTTCATATCAACTACACACACACACACACACACACAATGAGCTACAACTTTTATTTGTAACAATTCATTTAAGGGTACTTTTAGGAGAGGAATGGCGTTACGGGTTTCTTTAAAGTGCTATTTCAATTATTACACGATTCTATCATCTAAATAATATTAATAAAAATTAAATATGATGTAAAAAAAAATGGCCATTTCGCAGTAAGAGAATGTGTGAGTGTTTCATACAAAATTTCTTTTTGTTTTGTTTGTAAAGGCATTGATTAGTTCGAGGTTACATAATATTATTGGGGATATTGAATAATAAAGATTTTTTTTCTTGGCACGCCAGTGGTATTTAAGTTTACCTCATTATAATATTATAGTTTACCTTATAATGTTTCTATTAGAACTTAAAACTCCTTTTTTTGTAATGGTCTTATGGAAAAACCGTTTCCGCTACTGGTTAGCTTCTAAAGTGAAGCTAAATTGTTAAATCTAGATCATACTGTGATTATTATCATAACTTTTACTATGGTAGTAATTCTTTGTTATCTATGTGGAATGAATATAGTTATGAAGCGCCAAATCCGCGCTACGAACTTAAAAAGATCTTTTGTATCTATCCTGTGAGTCTGTGTTTGTACATATAAGTGTACAATGAGTTATTGTAAAGAGTGTGTGGGTACGCAGAACCCATGTAGTTGCACACATCCATTCCTATATGTGGGTATGAGTGCTGAATAAAAAAGTTAGTATTGTTTGGCTGGGATACTGGGGAGGGGGGGGCACCAAGCTGTGCCAGTCCAAGAAATGTTAGTCATTTTCCTCTACACGGATAGATTATGTTAGAAGTTAAAAATACTTACAAATTATGTAAGTATTTAAATCTGTATACTAAAAATTCCTTAAAAGGCTGCCCTTATTAATTCTGAAATTTCTTCAACTCATTTCTTTATTATGAAAATATTTCTTCTATTAAATAGATGCTACAATTACCTAAAAATGTTAGAATTATAATAAGTATATGCCATATTACTATTATATGTAGATTTATTAATCATCGCCATGGCATTTGATCGAGTGTGACCCCCCCCTCCGGGATTGTTGTGGAAAATTTAGTGTACTCTCATTTACTACCTAATCCTGAAGTCTTTTCTATCCCATCGCTTCTTCTGGCTAAGTTTTGGTTTCCAAGATCTAACATATTTCAAATCCTGGTGTCCTGCAAGGAAGAGTTCTGTCTCCTGTTCTATATACTTTCTTTACAGCAGACATGCCCACCTATCCCAAATCAATCCTTTTCACTTACGCAGATAACACCAAACCTGGCTCCCTAACACCAATCCCGACCTCACCTCAAGAGCCCTTCAGACCCACATGAATTCCTTACAGGTATGGCTGACGAAATGGCAAATTAATATAAATCCTCCCAAAGCCAGAATATTACTTTTACTCTTCATCGTACCGTTCTGCCACCTATCCTCCTCTACTGGGCAATAATATCATCTGCGGACAAAGTGCAATATCTTGGACTTGGTTGAAGTTTTAACTTGGAACCAAAACATTTGAACAAACACTGGACGTCAGTCGATACTAAAACTTCTCTCGAAGATACTTGACAGACGTTCTAAACTTTCTCTGAACAAAAAAGACTGATTTACAACACAATTATAAAACCTATATGGACATACGCATGCGAGATCTGATGTTCAACCAAGCATTCCAATTCCTATCGTATCCAGTCCTTCCAATCCGAAATCCTTCGTCGAATCACAAAAGCCCAATTTTATGTTTTGGAATGTACCCTCCATACCGACTTAATATTCCTTTTGTATCCCAACTAGTCAAATGCCACTACTAAAGATTCCATGTTTCCACCACTGCCCATCCTAGAGCCCCTTGATCAGAAACTGCCCGTACCTAATATCCCAAGTCAGCCGAAACTTGATTGGCCTCGCAACCATCTCAGTGGTGATTGAAAGCTGAAAAGTGCTTGGGAGTACCTACACTAATAATAATCTCCTCCCAAGTACCTCATCCCACGCACCCTTCTTGAGTCAATCCTAGCATATTGCGCAGTACACAGTGTAAAGTTCGATCAAAAAGAAAAAAAAGATTTATTAAATAAACAAAACCTACCCGTACAAATAAGTAGATATGTTAAACTTCTGTGTCGTAGTAATTTTTTTTCCTTTAATTTTAAGTGTCTCCCGTATTTTGATGTTATTGAAGAGAATGTCAGTTTGGCTGTCAGTCTGTTTTATACCAAAATAATGCCTAAACTTCTCCCGATGTTTAAAATTTTGTTGATACCATATAAATATTTTATTTAGATTTAAGGATTTTATTGGAGGTCATCCATCAGCTGGAAAAGCCCATAAAAGGACATAATTTTGACGTTTTCCCTAACCAATAGATATGGCTTTAATCTTTTGCCACATTTGGCCCTAATCAATTTAGTTTAGGTTAGGTTTTTTATTTTGGGGTTGAAAGAAATTTTATAAAAGTATTTCAACCCCACTAGGTTTAAGGTCAATTTAGGACTAGTCCATTTTAAGGGGTGCAGGAATATTTGCTGAAAGTACTGCACACCCCAACTAGTTTTATAGTAAATAGCCTCCTCAGAATAGATTATGTAGCTCAAGTGTACATAAAAATAAGAATGAAAATATTGATACAACATGGCACTCAAAGTACTTTTAATCGTCTAAATTTTATTCAATTTACTTGTGGCAATTAAAGGGATGGCACAACAATATATCCACACTCCCCCTCGTCGACTAGTTTGATGATATAAGTGGGGACGTGTGGAAAAGTTCAGAACCTGGGGCTCTTCTCCGCCTTGTTCAGCAAGGTGTTGTGCAAGAAGTCAACTAGGTTAGCAGCATGTGTCATCCCAGATCGAGCGGCGTTAGTATGAGAAAGTAAAAATGATTTGGGGGCGCTAATAACAACAGTAGTTTATAGCGCTAATAATTCACAGCTTTAATCTTTTAATTTTATTAATTACGTTTATGTCTATTTGGTTTCTATTGGCCATATTATGGATACGATTCACAACAAATGGCCACTAATTCTTGGTTTCGACGTCTTCTGGTTAAGTTTCATTTCAATATTTTATTATGATTACGGAGATTTGGAAGAAGATTCTTACACGATTTTATTCACAGCTTTGATATAGATAAAAATTTATTTGTTCCAAAAATTGTAGAGGAAAATTCTAGTATTATATTTGGAGGCCTATATAAATTTATATGAAAAAAAAAAAGGAGTAATCATAATAATAATAACCTGTTTTTGGTGGTGTTAGGAAGAAAGGTCTGAAGGTCAACCTAGAAAGTGTTTATATGTCTACACAGTCTACTCAATTACTTTCTCAATCTGGATGGAGTTATCGAGATGGTCAGAGTGTAATTCTCAATCATCAGAAGAAGACAGAAACGAAGGAGAAGGATATCAAGAAAATGATAGAAGAAAAGATTGGGAAAAATAAGTGATTTGGAAAAAAGAAAATAAAATGTAGAATTTGAATAATTTACTAATTTGAATAATACTTAATTTAAGTAAAACAAGATATATTATGTAACTAATATGGTATTTGGATGAGTGAGTGCTCTATAGATGATGAATGGTTCATCCAACTCTATAAGAACGGCTCACTACTCATTTCAAAAAATCAATTCTAATATAATCACTGGATCATATTACATCTTATTAATACTGAAACAAGTTTCTGCAATCAAAACGTTTATCCCTTGTATCAGCCCCCCTCCAATAAGCCTCTCCCATAACCGACAAATAATTATTATACACCAATTATCTATCAACATACTAATAATACATTTGATTGCTATCTCTATTCTCATAATTACCGCAATTAATTCCCTACGTGTAATACATTTTTAATTTTAAAAATATAAATTGGAATTTATAATCTGATGTGTCTGTTGTGTGTGTGTGTGTGTGTGTGTGTGTGTGTGTTTTGTGTGTTATATGTATGTGTTATAAGCTAAAAGATAAAATGTAACTTGTTCAATTTAAAATGTTGACCAACATTTTCCCCCAATGATTGATTTTAATATTAATAATCTTAAAATATAATAATTATTAATATATAATCACATTTTTCTTTAGTTTACTTTATCGTTTAAATAAATAATATTATTTATTATAGAAATAAAGTTGATTTGTTTTTAATTTATTGTAATTTTATGGATGTAAACAATATTTATTATTCTTCACTTTGTCTTGCATATTTTTTTTTATTTACTTTTGACACTTCTTTTTGAAGTTGCTAGTTACTTTATCAAGGATTCATATGCCATTATAATCACTATTATTTAATAGTATTTTTTTTTTAAATTAAGGCGCGTCAACATCTGAGGTCATTGTTGCCCCATGACATCTCAGTGCACCGCCAGCCTCCAGGCAGTGCTTTCTCGTTACACAACACTACCAAATACCAGACAGTGAGCTGTAGGGACTCTTAGGGTGAGCAAATCCAAGTGCAGCACTGCTGGGTTTAAACCTAGAATCTCCGCGTTAAGTCCCGTGCGCTACACTGAGCTAATCCCGCCTCTCATCATCATCATTATCATCTGAACATAAATATCTGTAAATTATTGTTAATACTAGTTTTTATTACTTTCTCTAATCCTAATAATATGAGCGAATTTTGCGATCATATCAAACTTGGGGTGTAATGTAGGTCGCCTCCACGTGGTGCACTCTGGATATCGCTAAATGGTCCTACATGGGCGGATGGGGCTCATAGCCAAAGTGAAGGCAACCTGTCTAGGCGATGGTGACCCCGAAATCAAACATGCTGGTCCTCCAGGTTGGGAGTTGATGCGTCGGGCCAGCTCCTCGACTATCACAAAAAAAAAAAAAACTAACAAATGCTAAAAGACCAAGTAAGAAAAGAATCGGACGGAATGCAGGTTTTAGACGCGGCAAACGGACAAGGAAATCATTCTGGCCGGACAGCAGATACCTGAAAAAATGAAGCTACGATACATAACTCCTTCCACAAGAAAGGGAACAGAAACAACTGCGCGAACTATAGAGGGATATGTGTCACCAACCCAGTTGCTGAACTATTAAGAAGGATTATTAAGACAAACCTGGAAGAAGATTTTATGACGTCCGAAGAACAGTGTGGTTTCCAAAGTGGCCGATCCTGCATAGACCACATTTTCACGGTCAGACAAATCACAGAAAGGCATGCAGCCAAATCTAAACAAGTAGAGATGGTTTTCGTAGATTTGGAAAAAGTATACGACAGCATCCCGAGAAGCCGCCTTTGGCAAGCGCTAAGGGAAGCTGGAATAAAATTATCTGTGATTGCAGTGATTCAAAAATTCTATGAAGGAAAAAAATGTTCTGTTAAAATAGGTTTGCAAACTTCCGAAGCCTTCAGCACTAACAAAGGTTTATTGCAAGGATGCTGCATGTCCCCCACTCTATTCAAGATATACTTAGATGCGGCTTTAAAAGAATGGAGAAGAAAATGCCATCAAATGGATTTAAAAGTGAGAGATAACTTTTATGTGAGCATCCTGCTATTTGCGGATGACCTGGTAGTATTGGCGCAGGATGTGGAGGATGCGGATTATATGCTGAGACCTGGGGCCTCGATATCAATCTCAGCAAAACAGAACATCTCACTGAAGCCCAGGACAAGATAGAGCTCGGCCCTGATCAACTAAAGATAACATGCAGCTTCAAGTATCTGGGATACATAGTCGAAAATGGAGGTGGTTCGAGATTAGAGGTGGACAGAAGAATAAGGGAAGGGAAAAGAGTAATAGGACTGCTCAATACGGTGCTCTGGAGTAAAAATATTTCAATGAGCACTAAGCGTCTTATATACAGCACCGTTTTTGAAAGTATAGTTCTGTACGGTGCAAAAACCTGGATTCTTAATAAACATGAAAGAAGAAGATTGTTAGCCACCGAAATGGACTACTGGAGAAGATCGGCAGGGAAATCCATAAAAGATAGATTAAGGAAGTAGATATCAGAAATGAGCTACAGCTAAATGACAATATCCTCAGGCAATAGAATTAAAACAACTGAAATGGTTTGGACACTTACTTAGGATGGAAGATGACCGAATACCGAAGGCAGTGTTTGCTGGGAAATAGAAGGAAGGAGGAAAAGAGGGAGAACAAGATGAACAAGGTGGGAGGAAGGAGTTAAAGAAGCGATGACCGGATACGGTCTAACAGAATCGGATTCTCATGACAGAGGCAAATGGAGAAACCAGCTTGAGTCGAGAGGAACTACGTAACTTAGAATATCTAAAAAAAAAAAAAAAAAAATCAAACTTTCGAAATTGAGTTTCCATCGGAAATATATATGTTTTAAGGTCCCCTTAAAAAAAAAAAATATTTTCAGTGGTATATATATATATATATGTGGATTAAATATTTTAAATACGAAAAATTGTAGGAAACTCAACATGATTTTCTTTATAGGTTTTACTCACTGTATTTGATGAGGGCAAAGCTGAGAGACGTGCAATAACCCTCTTACTTCTTAGTTTAGGTCGCGGCGGAACAAGGCTCGCCTCCCCTTTTGTCAATCTAATCTACCACTGCATATGACACGCAATCGGAATTGCAGCATTACTGAATGGTTACCCAATTTTTCCCTATTTCCCCGAAAACAGCTTGTATACTTGTCTAAAGACAAATGCATATTACTTTTAATTGAAGTATTTCCTCGGATAAATTGATTTTTGGGGGGTTCTGGGGGAACATTTGCGTTTAGATTTCCATTAAAATACGACGCCAATAAAATGCTATTATAGAGATAGTGGCCATCTATATAATATTAATATAGATTAAAATATTTGGTAGAATTTCAAATTTGAAAAAAATCGGTTAATCGGAAAAGCGGCTTTATAAAATAAGCGTTTGCGTTTTGGGGGGAGGAAACATTCTCGAAAACAATTATAACGACTCTCGTTATACTTGGAATGCAAACTGGACAGATCACTTTTATGTGGCATATTTTCCGAAAAAATTGATTTGGGGTATTCTGCCAAGTTTGCGGCGTTTAATTTAAAATATGATTGAAATGGATATAAACAAAAAGTTACGTTTGGTCGTTGTTAATGAAACTAGCAAAATGTTGGAAAGATGAAAAATTGTTTTCTTTGGTCCCAGCGAAACAACGTTTTGCTTGTTATTGACATAGGTTTGGTTCAATATTATTGGTGCTATCTCCTGTACAACAATGTAATCATTGAATTCATAACCTGCCTGGATAGATCTTGTTCCCCACCACCTCCATATTTATGTCAGGACAAATAAGTACATTTAAAAGACAATTTGCCAGATTTTTCTGTTTTGCAAGAAATAGAATCAAATTTTAATAGATGATCTGCCAGGATATATTTTGGAAATATTGTATGATTTCTAAACCAAGATTGTTGTACTCGCTGATGGAGGGATCACTTTACATTGAGATAAAATTCCCTAGGCTGCTGCTTAATTGATATCTGGTGGTGAACAATGCATTTCGAAAATAAGTTCTACGTTGACTTTTTTAGGATACTTTTTAAAGTCCATATAACAAAATGTTGAAAAACTGTATTTCCAACATGTTTAGAAAATCAGGTGTTTTTTAGGGAAGAGTGATTAACGTTGGCCTGGTAAATTCTTAGCTGTTAAATGGATGGCTGTGTAGCTGTAGTCTATTTTAAATAGAGTTCAGTTGGTGATGCCTCTTGCTGAATGGAACACTGTTTTCCCGGCTGAATTCTGCTATTCGTTACTATATTTCGAATGGGCGTGTAGGCAACTCATATTTAAAAGGGATGTGCGGCTGCCCACTTAATCAGGCTGCATTTAAGGTATGAAATTTCCTGTCACTTCACTTCCAAATTAGTGGTAGCATGTTCTAGAAGGCTATATTCTGCC
The DNA here is from genome assembly GCA_011037195.1 of Triatoma infestans. Taxonomy (NCBI): domain Eukaryota; kingdom Metazoa; phylum Arthropoda; class Insecta; order Hemiptera; family Reduviidae; genus Triatoma; species Triatoma infestans. The sequence continues at coordinate 9,250 of JAAEAF010010558.1, forward strand.
CTGATATGCTTTACGTGTGGATACTTCTAATTTGGGAATATCATAAAGAGGAGGTGGATAGCATTGCCAAATTAGGCGCCTCTCACGTATTCATTGGTCTCGAGACTGGTGATATCGTATTTTTGCTTCACAAATGAATGAACCCCGGATAGTCGGAATTCGGAATGCTGCTTAGAAAGTTAGACAGGGATGATAGTAAAATATTGTTGAGCCATAGAAGTTTTGGATACCATTGGACTTGGAATCTTCCCACACACTATAATATGATAATACTATTGTTGATGAGCTGCTCGGAGGACATTTTCTTTAAACTTTATTCTTTGAAAATGTAAAAAATGTATTTCTGTAATTTGGCAATAGAAATTGCAGGAATTGAAAAATAAATCTTCAAAAGCTGCGTTACTAAGACCCATAGATTTTAATAAATAAAATACGAATAATTTTAGTCTTGCAAAGGTGTATCCAGCGAGAGCTTTCAACGAGTGTCAACGAAAATCCTTGGTGAGAGGAGTCCTAAAGACCGACCAAGAAAAATTGGAAGACGTTCTTTGGAATATGTTTGCGAGGAGAAATTTAAACACAAAAAATGTAATTAGCAGGTCACACAAAAATATACTAGATGGATTCTATGAACTCATTAGAAGGGTTCCATGAAATGCACATCAAGCCGTAGAGGCACGAAGAGTTGTAAGATTTTGCATCGCAATGAAGTAAATGAAGTAAAAGGTTCGAATCCCGGTAATGGCCTTGGATTTTGTATGAAATATTAATGTGAACAACAAATATTAAAGGATGTTTGCTAACCACCTCCTACTACGGCATCTGATGGATGGTTGAATATAAAGCCCGCTTGGACAAATATGTAAGTACTTTGGGAACTATCATTTTTACTATTTACTCATAGATACATGGCCTTAGATTTGCAGATATCTAACTAAATCCATTGCTTATATGGTATGTTTGCTTTGAAATGTTAATAGCCATATGAAGACATAGTTTCTTGCAAGCAAAAAAAAATATGTACGTTTGCGAGCTCGAATTTATCTTAGCTAATTCACTAAGAAAGTTATCTCCGCAGGTCTTCTTCTTGTGCTTCTATATGTTTGGGTCTTTAGGCTGCGATAATCGCAAGGACTCCAAGTGATTACTCCATTTCCTCCTCCCAGGGAACAGTAGGAGCTTTTATCTCTTTTATTGATTGAGATTCACTTTGCCTTAGCAATTTGTTACAAATTACAAAATTAAAGTTAATAATAAATAATACTTTTCATAATTAAATATGATTATTGTTTTGAATAAGATGGGAAGAGTCAATCTTTATAGTTTATACCTAAACTTCAGGAAGCCAGGATTCCTGATCAACTTCTCTACGAATTAATATGTTTTAAAATGATGATATCCCGTTTTTGACGGGGAACTGCTATTAATAAAAGTGCAACTCTTGCATGAAAATGTTTTTACTAAAACAATAAACACTTATTTACAATAGATTGAAGAAAATATTCGGATCCAAGAAATCATCGGAACGTCTCGTTTGTTAAAGTATTGTTCATTAAAGAATCAAGAGTGAGAGATAAAGTAGCAAGAGTTTAATGACTGGTCTTGTTCAAGTGGAGCTATCACAAAATACGGGAGGCTGACTTCTTCTTTCAATACTTCTTGCAGAGGGATGTACAGCATCTTCATATCTAAAGTTGTTTTTATTTTCTGAAAAAACAAAATAAAATCATCCGGTATTACTACTTCGGAAGAATTGGTAAGATGTTTTTTGTTATAGCAACCTGCTTATCGAAATAAAATAACAAGTATACTATTGGGATGGTGATTGGTCCGTATTGGGAGATTGCAGTGCTATTTCTTAATGCAATTCTTGCAGATCTACTTGACAAATGTTCTTGAAATATTGTGTTTTTTATAGTTTTAGCCACAGAAGACTCATTTTGATATGGTTTTTCGCTACACAAGACAACAACGTCATCGATTCTATGTTTTCTGTAATCACGCTATGTACAGTGCATCTGATACAACTATAGAAAGAAGCGCTTAAAGGTGCTTCTAAATTATAAACAACAAGCTCCGCCAACCTTCGCAAGAGTTTTGTCTAAAAAAAATTTGGCCGAATTTCTAATTTAAATAATCTTAAAATTTGAGTCTTTAATCAGCTTACAACGGGTCTTAAATCATCAAGCAACAACAAACAAACCAGTCTTAAATCGCTCTTCTACCAAGAGACTATAAAACAAAAATCTAACACGTAACAACAAAAAAAATCTTGTAAACTATCCACAGATCAAACAAAGAGTTTTAACCAGCATAAAATCAAGAAAACACCGCTTGCAAGCCTTACCAGATCGTTCGTCACCTCGCTCTCTCGTCTCCTTCTACGTTCTACTTATTATCCTCACTAATCAAACGGCTAAATTATAAATCACGAGTACTAGTACCTGTTGCAGGTTTTTCATTCAACAATCATCAACATTTCTATACCAGTAAAAATATTTTTTCTCAAATCTGCGTTGTGCGCAGGTCTCTCTTTCTAGTGACAATTCCGATTGAGGTTTAGCGTGTTTTATAATCTCCACTACGTAATATCTATACTTTTTAGATCCAATTCGGTAAAATTTATTTTGGAATAATTAAAAAATTGTTGTAAAAAAAAAATGCTACTTTAATCTCATTTTTAATATTTTTATTATTTATAATTTTATTAATAATAGAAAGTCAGGTGCGTTGGTCGTTCTTGGATGCTTTTTAGTTGAGAGGGATGAAGGAAATGGAAATACCTAAAAATGTTCTACTTGCCGCATGTCCCAAGAATATTGTGTAAATAATCGTGTCTGGTAATAATTGTAGAGTGATGTGTAGGGGCCGACAAAGGTAGGAGAATAAAGTGGAAGATGAGAGTAGAGTAAAGAGTGAGACAGCGTGTGTGAGAGAGAGAAAGAGAGATGCTAAGAAAGCTTGCTGAGTGGTTAGAGGCCCATTAGAGGTGCTCCGGTAATTAGAGAATGTAAGAAGGTGGTGTTTAGTGGGCGCCGGCAATAATGCCCGCCTTCCCCCCCGCCCAGCGTTCACCCGCCCCCCTCCGCAGCATGTTGAGTAGCACCTCTGCCAACTGTCACGACACTAACACCTCATAGCCCACAATATCGCAAACCAATTCCAATTTTGTCATCTCATAATGCAGTCATATGTTAAAATCATTACAAATCACTCTTATGAAGTTCTATTCCTTATCTATATGAAGGAAGATAAAAAAATTTCTCATCAAGCTTTGGGGTGAAACAGACTTAAATTTACCTTCAATCTTCAAGATCTCTGAATCCGGCTTCATAAAAACGGTCATCATGTTCTTGTTAAAACAAAGTCATGGAAAAGTAAAGTACATAAAAGTAACTTCTCAAGTTGAATTCTCAAATTCATGACATTTTTTTTCAAATAAAGACTTTTTACATAACATTAAATTTTACTTAAAATGGTGTTCAAATCGTCAGGCCTTGCAATTACAATGAGATGTTTATAGGGCAATGGCCAGAGGAGTTTTTAAAAAAAACAAAATTTCTTTGTTGCTCTACGTTTCGGATACCATTGGTGCCTTCTTCAGGAGCTCTTTAGAGTGGGAGAGGAGTGAACTTGAGAACCTTTTTTTTAAAAACTCCTCTGGCCATTGCCGTATAAACAAACATCTCATTAAATTTTACAATTTTAGACTCTTTGGTTTTAGAACTGTATAATACTTGAAAAGACACTTCTGCAGGGGAACGGAACTACTTACTAGAAACGTTAAAGTTGTTTTTGAGATATATTTGTTGAATATATGGTTTGGTCCGCAATGCTGGATAAATATCTGAGATTTTATTCATTCTCGATGGTTTTAGAATATTTTTGTTTATTTTTCTCCCGATTGGTTCCATATTAGTAGACCCCCCACTTATGAATAAATTTGCATGTTCTATACAAAATACTATATGTATTTATTGACTATATAAAGATATCATCTGTCAACCTTATAAGAAATCACGGATCTCTAACAATAATAAAATCAAGAATTGGGTATAAACTGCACGATAGTCTTAACCCAAGAATGATAGAAAACGTTGAGGACATCAGTGTCTACTATGTTTAAAAAAAAAATGTGCTTATATTTCATGTTCTGTGAAACGTTAAATTCCAATTAAGTTTTTTGTGGGTTTGCTCTTTATTTACGTATATCTAACATATATAGCACTGTAGATTGCTGGTCTGGATGTAATCTGTATTAAATTAAAAAATTTAAAAATATATAGATATAATATTAGAATTAGAAAACAAATATGGTGGATATACGTTAGATATTTAAACATTTCTAAGACAAAGCTATTCTTTTCTCGTAATCTATATCGGCATAAATTAAAAACTACTAGTAAAATACGTCAGTCAGTTTTAGCTGGGGGCTCAATTGAGTCCAAGCTGTGTAGCCTCTCTTAATAGAATCCTTCTTGAATGGTCCAAGGCAGGGCCGTCTTTAAGATGGCCATACACCATCTTAAAGTTGGTCACTTGACTTGTCACTCTGACAATTAATGGCGAACTGATTAAATCATGTAACTGATAAATTTTTAAATTTACCGTGTTCGGTAGTAAGAAATCACTTGCGGTTAAAATCTAAATCAAAATGTTTTCAATTGATGGAACTTGGTACAGTGAGTCCATTCTGCTTTACGCTTTTTTCGCTGAGTTTCTAGCCTTGCCACAATCATGTTGTAGTCTTTAATTGGAACTTTGAAAGTGGAAGTCCCTCCCACCTCTATGCGAACTTGATAAACAAAACTCTGACGATAAAGGAAAATTTGAAACCTATTAGACTTTATGAAAAGAACATGTTAAGGCTAATATCTAATGGAATAATTCAAGTCAAGTCCGCTTATCAAAACGTATATCGTCAATTTTTCTATTTTGAGAAGATAATGATAAAAACGCAGATATATATAATCTGTATATAAATATATGGTGTAATATTATATATATATATATATATATATATAGTCCTAAATTTTCATGGGATAAGTGAAATATTTAGACATATCCAATTTTTTTCTTCAACGATCACAATTTTAGTTTTTGAAAGTTCGCCCAAGAGCGATTTATACCGAGATATTAGTCGGATATTCATTCAGTTTTCACCACCATGTTTGTCCTTATTCTTCGGCCTGCAGATAAAACGTGATCCATGGATTTCTTTTCATTAGACAGTCCATTGTTTTGCAATTAATAATTCATTTATCCAAAAATAACGTATAGTTGATATGGAAAAATGCTTAAAGAAAAATAGTGAATTTTCGATCTGCTGGGCATCATGTTTTACGACAAGAATTAAAATTTATAAAAAAAAAAAAACCAAACAGAAAAACAGATTTCAGCTCGCAGAGAACTGTCTACAACGTTAAAAAACATGAATGTACATCTTCTTTCAAAGCTTATATATTTGGAGCCCCCACACCTGATAAATCCCTGGATGCTTGCAGATATGTTAAAAATTGTAAAATATAAATATGTAGAAACTGATTTAAAAGAAGATGTTGTGTTTATTTCTTTTGAAACTATTTATTTATATTTCATTACAAACATTAATAGGCTCGTAAAAGACTCACCGATAATATGAAGCCAGAGAGAGAAATGGCTGCCAGTCTCCATTAGAACGCTCAAACGATAATGATCGTCGTAGTGATGTCAACGATACCATTGTCTCTCACCTGCCAGTCTATTTCGAAGCAGTTCCGTTATACAAGTTTCACACCGGCCTTGAAGGACAAGAATTTCTTTATTAGTCTCTGTAATTACCTAATAATTTTCAGTAATTATGTTTATAATTTTTTTATTATTATTATTTATATTATATTTTTTATTTATTAATTTGTTTTTAAATTTAGAGTACTTTGTTTACCACTACTTAAAGTATTCCTAACTAAATTTGGTAAAAATAAATAAATATAATCTCATCGTGTTTTTGATAAAATTAACAAAAGCTCTTGCTAGCCATAGCCTTAATGCAAATATGCGAATCATTTGAAAATTTGTAGTTCACAATTTAACTAGAAAGTCAGCCCTAATAATTAACAGCGTAATATTATAAGAAGATCTCTTTACCAATTTTGCATTCATTGTCTCTCTATCATGTTTATCTTCGATTATGCTGTAACAATTTTAAAAGTGCCTATTGCTAGTATTTTGAGCAGTTGACTCCTACATCAAAATCTCAATAGTTTCGTGTTCTTAAAAAGCAATGAAAAGTGTCATAGATCATCCACGTTTCCAGATATATTAAGGCCAATACTATTTTTAGTTTAAAAAAAAAAATGTCCATTCCGACCGCAGACCTTCTTATTATTTGGTTAATAGTAACCAAATATACTGAAACTGAAAAATAATAACTAATTCTCTTGAAGTTAATAGTAACCAAGTAAGCTTTTATAAGTGTTTCCAACACTTTCTCATGCGAACATGATTAAGGCATGTTGTTCCAGAATTATAAACCTGTCTATTCTTTTGTCTGTTCTAGCTTCATCTGATGGTGTAGAAAGACATTCATTGACTGCATCAATTTACTTACTATACGGTTGAAGGAAGGCAAATACACTGTATAATATGGGGGTGTATGTAGGAAGTCCAATCTCTGGAAGACACATCATTGTCTCTTTTCAGTAACTGCTTAAACATTTTTCTTCAATCTATGACCATTACAATATAATGGACTTTTTTTTTTTAATTCAAAGAAGGGTAACAATAAATACCAATTACATCCGCTTCGCCATTACAATGTAATAAGTGAAAAGATCTGAGATATTTTCATCCATTTATTTCGCTGGACAAGTAGACATTTTATGTAAACATTCATCTACAATTCTAGACATTTTTTTTTTTAAATGTTCCCCGAATAATTGTCTAAACGCTAATATGGCGGTGATATTTTATTTTTATAAAAAAACAACAGTTATATTAATTATTTTTAGTTTTATTAATTCCTTATCTGGCCAAAATCTAATTTTAAAAAGTAAACCATCAAACAATTTAGCATTACAAAGGGACCAAAGACAAAATATTTAAAATAAATAACATTAGAGAAATAAATAATGGTTACTCTGCAATACTAGCGAAAGATTTAAGATGGCATCATGTTAATTTATGGCGCTCAACCATTTTTAAATAAAAACCGCATTATGTATTCATAAAACCATAATCATAGTTTGCATAAATTTGTTTCTAGGATATTGTCCTTTTTTTGAACCAAATCTCAACAGAATATTCGCCTCATGTCAAAAAAGAATAGAAAGCAATAGGCTAAAAATTTAAAATTCAATAACTTTTAATCATTCCTGTTTCTATTAATTTATGTATTTTTTTCTTAAAACATTTATTTCAAAACAGAGAAGTCATTTTAAATTTAATGATGCTCATCCCTGGAAGGATCTTCTCACTATCTCAAACTGGAGCAAGCTCTGTTTGAATAATAAATTTGCTAACAAACTTACAAAAAAAAAAAATATTAGCGTCATTGTAAAATATGAAGATGGATAGCCAAAATGACATCAATTTCCAGAAATCTATTTCAATTTTTAGAAACTTTAGTGATGGATGCACTTTATGGGAAATCAAGATACATTTCCATGAATTGAAGAGGAAACCTTGAGAATAAGGCAGTAGAAATTATAAACTATAAATTTGCTGACTACCGCCTCTCGGAGCAGTTAGCAGACCACTATCTTGTGATTCACAGGAACTGAACATGACGTTAGGAAAAGGAGAACGGAAAGAGAATTTTGAAAGTGGGTGCCGCTCTTGCCACAATCTTAAGGAGCTGTTATGAAAGTATCTGCACTAAAGTCAGTATTGTCATATTCGCGTATGAAACCTTGACGGCTTTGAGTATAAAAAAACTAATACGTAAATAGACCAATCAAAGAAAATAGTATGCGACGAAGGAAAACAAAGAGTCCTGGTTATTCTTATAAACAGTTCAAGTGACAGGACACTTCCTAAGCATTTTTAACTGAACATAACATATGAGGAAGAGGAGGTTAAAAAGTGAATTTCGGCTAGGGGAAAGATGAAAGAAAATGTCCGAACGGACTTTTTTAGCCATGAGTTTGTTCCAAGAATGCGTAACGGTTGGAAGTCCATCATTCTGCGATGGAATATGAGATGCCTCACAATTAAGATAGATAGACATAGAGAAAAAGAGGGAGTGAGAGAGATGTTTGGGAATTGTTAAGAGGAGCCAGGGCTGGACAAAGGAAGAAGATTTCGAAATTATATTTTCATCATAAATAAATGTTTTGAAACTTTCTCAACATATAGGAGATTTTTTTTTTGAAAATTTATATATTTAAAAGTGTATGTCTGGATAAAAATAAACACCAAAAACGAAATAAAACGAAAAAATTGCAGAAAGTACAATCTTGACATTGTGGGTATTGTAGAAGATAAAAAGATACAGTTATTACAAAAAAGCCGCCAACCTGATATATCATAGAAGTATTTACTGCATCTAAATATTACTTATATTTTACGAATATATAGATACAATTCTTTATTCTTTGAATAATAATATATTAGAAGATGAGGTTCCAAAAAAGAGGATTAGATTTCTCGTAGGCAGTTTGAGACAAATAGTTCTGCTAAATATAACAAATTTATTTTGCTCAGAGTTTGTTCAAAAATGTATAACATGGCACCTCATTTATAAATGAATCTATTATATATTTTATTATTTACTATATCTGTAAATATTCGTGGATGAGAATTTCGACTTAATTTGCAAATTGAGAATTC
>JAAEAF010010558.1:22849-66196 GCA_011037195.1 Triatoma infestans
GCAGATTCTCCAGATCACTTCTCCGCCAGAATATATCTGGCAGGTAAAGACTAGCTATTGTGACCTGCAGTGGTGTAGCCAGGCGCACGGCAACGGCTTGTAAATTAGTTTGGAGGGGTAGCCGTCTACTGGGGACGTTATCCCGTACACAGACGGCCACACCACCGTGCGCCCTCCCACCTGGGGCAGGCTGTACCTCTTTACTGTATATGGCATACCCAGGGATTCGAATGATTTGCCCCGGGCGAATTTTTGTTTCCTGGAGGCACATCCCAAATGGACGGTGTTGCGCCACCATTCGGCGTAACCCTTCAATATTACTAGTATAGCCCCGCATATTCCATTGAAGAATGGACTCACACATTTAAACAGTTTGATGCGACCACACATGGCAGATTTTTGCTTATTGTGTTACTACGAATATATATATAATGGATTAGATACATGGATACTGATATAATCATTGTTAATACCTATTCAGTCAGTGGCACACTGCTTCCTAGGCTTGCCTTTTGGCCAGCCTTTTTTCCTTCTTCTAGGAGGATGGTGTGAAGTGCTCCCACCATCCGACTCAGAGGCCTCAATATCCGTCCCCAGCAGCTGCCATTGCTGCCTCGGAGAGCGGACATCATGGCCGGAGGACGTTTGTCCTCGGATAGATTTGATGCTTCTCCCCCTCACACTTACTGTGTTTGGGGGTGGCAGCATCAATCCACTACTTATTTTTCTTCTAGGGGAGCGTTTGGGTGGAGTAACCACCTTCCATTCCCCTTCGGAAACATTTGCTTGTTTTGGTGGGATTAATCCCACCTTTGTATCACTCCCACTAACAGTGGGAGTGATTATAGGTAGCCTTACGGCTACCGGTGCCCCTTGAGGGGCATTTTGTTTGGGTGGTGGGATCTCTCCCACCTTTAAAATAGCTCCCCTTAAGGCCGGGGAAGGGCCGTTTATAGATTGCCCCTGGTTATTTGCAGGGGCTGGAAGATAGTGTGCCACTGACAAGGGTGTCCTCATTTTTTCCGCATATGAAGCTTCTTTGATAACATAAGATTTGCTTTCGACAATTGCCTTTGCTTCATGATAAGGCAATTGTTGTAGTGTTTTTACTTTTTGAATTTCTTTCTCCTTAGACAAAATTGGACACCCCGAGGATCTGGCATTATGTTCTCCGCCACAGTTTATACAAGTTATTGGCAGTGTGCAGTCTCCCTCATGTTTGGGCTTGCCACACACGCACACCGCTTCTGGAGCCTTGCACTTCATGGAAGTGTGCCCGAACCTTTGGCAATTAAAGCACCTCATAGGTGAAGGTATATACGGGCGTACTTTCAATTTGTAGAAAGCGGCTTCTACCATCGTGGCGGCCTTGGACGGTCGAAGGTGAGAACGAGCGAGGCAGTATCCACTAAGGATCCTTCCTGCCGCCGCTTAATCCTCCTCACCTCCACCACTCCCTGATCGGCCAGACCCTCTTTAATATCATCTAGACTACTGTTTAAGAAGTCGCGACAAGTGATCACCCCTTGTGAGGTGTTCAAGCGCTTGTGGGGACCTGCTTCTAGATCAGCATCCATGTATTTTTGCAAGTTTAAGATGGCTCTTATTTGAGTGCGGTTTTCCGCTTCAATGCAAATAGAGCCGTCATTGAGTTTCCTAATGCTCTTGGTTTTGCCCAATGTACTTTTAATAAAATTATAGAGTTTGAAGGAACATTCATTTGTGAATGAACCTTCCTTCTTTTTTACCACAAAAAACCTACCCCAGTTGTCCTCTTCTAGGTCAATAAATTTAAAAACTGACTCATTTTCTTTCCTGTTGCCGCCCCTGGCTTTCTTCCTTGGCGGGGAAGAGGGGCTATATGGTTGCAGTGTAAACTGCACCGCAGACGATTTTCCTATAGTATTATCCTTGTCCATGCCAGGTCGTTCTTCCATTGAAACTGTCAATTGGGGATTAGTTGGATGGGGAGTTGGAAGGATGGGATATAAGGTTTGAGTTGGATTAGGGATAGGAATTGTAGTAGGGAAAGGGTTGGGGTTTAGGAGCTGGTGAGTTGGTGGGCTAGGCCCAGAAATGTTATTATGATTTTCCATATTAATCATAAAAAATTTCATCAAGGTACGTGGTCCCGCCTCCTCGGACGATCAAATGCACCCGGTTACTGTCCGGGTGGACCATCGCACCTTGACATAGTCAGGTGCCACGGAAGACAGCGTTCCGACACCGAAGTATCGACCCGTGCCCCCGCGGCCCCCCTCCTAACCCTAGGAACCCGCCTGAGGCGGAATTCCCTAGCCTTCCTGGAGTCGGGCTATCCCCCAGGTAGAGCTCTCGGGTGAAGCCGAGGCCAAAGACATGTGTTGGGATCGGACGCCCGCAGGTCGTCGTCTCCCTCAATGCCCAGGATCCCCTTTTCCACCCTAGCCCCAAAGCCTCGTGCCGGCAAGCACGAGGGAGAGATATTTATACTCCGAGCTCTCAACGAGTGCGTGGCCTTGTTCATGCAGTGTGTGTGGTCGTCTGTAAAGTGTCGAGTGTTCAGGTGTGAGTGAGTGTGTGTGGTGGGGAGCTCAAGTTTACCTGTGGGTACGCTGAACCCAAGTAGCTGCACACATCAACTACCTCTGCAGGTCCTATGTGTAGTGTGTAGTGTTAAGGGTGTCAGTATGAGTGTATATTGTAGTGTTGTTAGGCTGGGAAACCCGCAGGGACGCCTAGATCCCTGAAGAAGTGGCTAGTCCACTTCCCCCTACGGGGAAAATTTTCTGTTTTTTAATATTTTCCTTAAAATAATCTATACTTAGGATTTTTAAATTATAATTCCGAATTAGGGAAATATTTAATTTCTTATATATGTAAGTACCCTCTTGAGCAATATGAACTAGCAGAATTTGGGTTGAAAGTTGCAACAATGAAGAACGCACTGAAACTTATTTATGATGGATAATCTTTGCAAATTTCATCTGAAATCTCATAACAAGCCAAAATGAACTTTATTTCTCTATCTCAATATAAAAATTAAAGCATGTAAAAATGACCATAAAGATGTTTAGTCATTTAATAGTGTATGATTAGCTTGAAAATTCCAAATTATTAGTAGATTACTAAGTATAAGTATAACTTGTTTAAGGCAATATTTTAAACATTATTTCACCATTTCAAGTTCTGAAAAACCAGTCTTATAATGTTAACACGTTCATTGCGTTACGAGTCATACATAACTCGTAATATAGACGAGTAATTTAACTACAATTGGCTTTTAAAAAGAACCATGAGTTGAAGATATGAAATAAGATCGGCGCCTCCAGTAATTGTCCTATGGAAGGATTACTATTAATGCACCCTCTGTGCGTTTCACATTTTGGCTAGGGTTGCTATCTGTACGATACTCGCTCTCGTTTTTCCGAGTAATTCGACGGGAACTTCATAATCTCTTTAATATGGGAGATAAACAAGAAAATAAAGAGCAAATATATGAGTTTCTCACTGGGAGGGAAATATTATTACGATAATTCTTTCCTAACTGGGTAAAACTTGCTTTTGATTAAATCTAAGTTTTGTCGGCATTACTCCATTCTTCTTTTTGAAGTTACAAAGACAGAATTATATTTTTCCTTGTGGGGTATAGTACCACAGGACCTTGAACTATCTATTGTGGCCACGAAGCTTTCTCAGTTAGAAACAAATTATTAATGTAAATAATTAATTTAAAGAAACATAGAGATTGAATATTTAAACGTTAATTAATGGTATCCACAAAATTATAATGTATATTTTTTTCATTTATTTTCTATCGTAATAATAAAACAAAGTTGATGTTTTCGTTATCTCAAATAAATTCTAGGATCAATATATTATCAGGTTAAATCTTTTAGTGAAAAACAAATCCCTAACAGTCACATAAATGAATATGTAGGCAATAGTTTATGTCGGCCAGTATATGTGTCTAGAGAGGAACGACAGAAATACTGGCCCATTTCTAATAAAGAGGCACTAATAAAGTTGCGGCAATATCGCCCGCGATTCACTTCGTCCGTTACTCACTCTCACCCTCCCTATCTCAAATACTCCCCATTGTTTCCCCTTCTGGCCTACAAGCGGGTGTACAACAACCAGATCATAAGATAGAGCAGCCCGCCTAAACCGTCTGCCCGTTCTTAGTTCTGTGTATCAGCCGAACAGCACGTCTTTAATTCCTGGGTCAGTTATACAATCACGTGACTTGGCTGTTATTAAGTTGCGTCTTTATTATATCAATGGATACGTTATTATTACAAATATTTCTTAACTGGAACCACCAGTGTGTACCATTTGGAAATCACAAAATAATGCAATAAATTCAGTAACATTTACTATGTGGGCTTATTCTATATTTTATTTATTATTTCAGATTGTAATGATAATATAGAATTTATGATCATTATTTTTAACCAATAAATTTAGAATTTCTTCTACTGATTCGACCAAAACATAAATATCATTTTTTTTTCGTATTAACATTCCACAAAATTTTTAGTAATCAAACTTTCGAAGGTCAAATAAAACTCCAGTTATTACTTACGTTAGTCACTAGTGGAGCTGGTGGCTTCAATAGTGGAGTTAACAGAAAAGCTGTCCACCTCATATGTTTTTAAATAGAAAAACTTATAAAACATATAACTTTGGCGACATAAAATATATATAATGCCCTCTTTTCTTTGTCGTTCAGTTTGTCTCACCTATGCACAGGAATCTTAGACCAGTTTAGCTACCAAGCCCAGCACTCCATGACCGGGGATTAATTTTTAGTCCCAGCCCAATCCTCCGCAGATAAAGGCCAGTGTCGTAGCAGAAAAACTTCTAAAATATGCCAGACTTTCTTGTAATTTTTAAAGAGGGATCGGGATTAGCCTGGTGGCAACGAAGCTCGGTGTTGAATTTGGAACTCAGAGATATCAGGCTCCTGACTACCAGCGCTATCCATATATCTTCTCGCCCTACTAGTTTCTCGAAAACCAACACCGAGCTTAGTACCACCGAGCTAACTCCGCCCCTTTTCATATTAGTTATTTAGCGAAGAGCAAATAGATCTGGCATATTTTCATTGTTTTTCTACTACAACACTGGCATTATTTGTGGAAAATTGGACTGGAGCCAATAATTAATTATCTCTGTCCGATGATGGACAGTGCTTCAATAACTAGAAAACACTGTCCAGAAGTCGAGAGTGCATTGAGAAGGCTCCTAGCTTTCGAGTAACTGTATAGAGGGGCTTTATAAGGCTTGATCTATCTCCTCACAGATGATAAAGAAGAAATTCATATTAAACAAGAAATTTCCTGAACCTTAAGAAGAAAATAATATAATATCTAATCTTTCAGGCTTCCGCTGCCGTTATCATGTAAAACACTTAGGTCTTAGGCGCCAGAAGCAATATTACCTTGAAGAACACTATTGTAATAAGGGTGAAACGTCGGTTTACAACAAAATAATATCTTATACAAAATAGATTATGACCATGTCAATGACTTGGTATAAACGGACTTTCCACCCATATTACAATAGGTTTCTTCAAAATAATCTAATACTGAGAGTTTGTTTAGTAATCAATCCAGAAATACACTGAAATCAGTCTCACGGTGATGTCAAACCCCAAGATCTTAGAGTTTTCATGACAGCGGTCGCGGAAGCTGAAAGATAATACATTATACATTGTTAATAACTTGGAAAAATTAACATTTTTTCAACTTTACAATAAAATAGATGATTATATTATTTGGTGGTTGTTAAAGTGAAGGGGGATTTAGAGAGAAAAAGAAACAAATAAGTTGCAAAAAGGGATCAAGATAAGAAGCACTTGCTCCGTGAGAATGTTTTATCCCCTGTTCAGAACGTCAACTTCACCATGGCACCGCCACTACAATTCCTTTTGCAAAGATGGTGGGGGGGGGGAGAGAGAAGGGCCCACAACCATGAGCACAAATCTCGACGGCCTCGCTTGTGTGTAAGGGCGGTCCACACTCACTGTTCCCTGCTGGTAAAGTAGGCAGCGAAGCAGCCAAGCTTCTGTAATTATTCTAGAGAGACACATGCGACCGATTTCTCTCTCTTTTACTTTTCTTCTGCAACGTTGTGATAGAGAGAAGAAGAAAAAAAAAAGGGCAAGAAAAAGGAAAAGAAGCCGACTGCCGCCTCCACCTTCTAGCCCTTCTTTACATATCGACATACTCTTCGTCCTTCATCCGCCATCTTTCTTCCTAGTACACTAACTCACGCCTTAGGCCTTCTCCCCGTCTCTTTATAACATTCGCTTGCCCCCTCTCACTATCTTTATATATATACTTTTATAGTTGTGCCTGTGTAAGTGTTCATGTGTGAAGGGGAATTTGTTATAGTTAGCAACGCCTTGAATAAAACTTTATCCACACTTATTTTCATATTTATTACAGATTTGTCACATTTTTGTTAAGAACTTCTTCTATATAAAAATTTATTTTTCCATTTTTTATTTCTTAAGAAAGTTTTTTGTACCCTTATTTACAATAAGAAAGTATAATTCACATTATTAACTATTCACCTAAAAGTTTGCTTTAATCAATCAAGAATTTTACTAATTTTTTCTGTTAAAATAGTTTGTTTTATTAATCCCAGGGTAGAAAAGTTTAGACAACTTGTCGATAATTGGGCAGCTTGATTCGTTCCACTTTACTACACTATATCATCAATTTAATGAGAAATATTCTGTTTAAAGAAAATTTGTAGTAAATTATAATAATTACAACAAAGAAATATTTCTAACTTCCAAGATATTTTATTCCTCATACTTCTATAATTATCTCATCACATACTACTAATCTCTTATTTATAATTTTATTTTTGCAAATCGACGAATGCTGGTGGATTACTCTGTCCTGTATGAACAGAGTCTTTCTGGTATATCTTTCTAATGGATTTCACTTTTGGTAGTAGATTTGAACATTATCTGAATAAAAAGTACTTTTTTTGATAAATATAGTGATTAAGAAATATCTACTGCGAATAGATTTATCAAATAAAACTAACATTAATTTTTTAATTTTGCTTTAATGCAGGCTAAAACTTCCTTCTAAAATTAAAACCGAAGATTGCATCCTTGAGCAACATTTGTCCAAATTTAATTAACTCACGAGCGCCTTCTTACACTTTGTTTTTACAGCCTAGGGAGTCATTTCAAAACTGAAGATCTCGAAGGAATTATGTATATTGTTCAGTTATTGCCGACAGTTGTGGACTTTCAGCTGATCGAACTGAAGGATTATAATCTGAATATGCCTTTATCACAAAATCCAGGAAAAGCTAGAAAATTTCTAGTGTCCAAAATTTTGCTAAAAGAAATTTCAAGTGAGCCAAGAAATTTAATATCCTCACATAATGCACAAATAACATGCAAACTTGCATAATTGAAAGCAAACAAACATAGTTTTTAGTTTATTATTATTATTCCCAAAAGGGGAGGGAAGTAAACCCTACGCTATCCAAAGCCCCCTCGGGCCCATATAGCTGCCCCTAAAGAATACCTACCACTGGGACTAGAATGAAAATCCAGGCCCAGGTTTTAACCATCTAAGTTTCACAACAGACCGAACAAATCGGACCAAAACCTTAAAAGGACACAGCTTAAGATCCTCTACCGACATCCTATTCCGGCCGAAGGTCCTAAACCTAATCTCCTCACAACCCAAACAATTCGTCATCAAATGCATGGGTGTTTCCTCCTCAGTTTCACAAACTCTACAAAAAGGGTCAGGCACAAGTCCCATTATATAGAGATGTCTCCTTAAACCACAATGCCCAGTGAGGAATCCAACCAGATACCTGAGGGAGGTCCGTGAAAGACATCGGACCCCACTACTCAAAGCTCCGTCCGGGCCCCCAATGAGCATTTTAGACTGCCGACAACCCACTGCACTCATCCATAAGGATGAGTGCTGTGAGGTCATCCACGTCTGAAAGCCCGACAAACATGTGCCAGAAGACACACCAACAGCAGGCTCTGGACCAATGAAAGGGGGAGAGGCACCTAATTTGGCAAACCTATCCACCTCCTCATTCCCAAAAATTCCCATATGACCTGGAACCCAGACCAGAAGCACATCCTTTAATGAAGAAAGATCTTCCAGTCTTTTAGAACATTCCAACACCAATCTGGAAGTGAAGACACATGAATTAAGCGCTTCAACGCAGCCTGGCTATCCGAGCAGATACAGACACCTTTTAAATTAGTGTTACGCACCCTCTCATCCAAAATACAGCAAAGAATTGCATAAACCTCAGCCTGGAAAACGGTGGCCCACTCACCAAGAGGCGCTACCAAATGATCTCCCGTCTCAAAATAGACGGCAGCCCCAGACCTACCATCCATCCTGGAACCGTCCGTGTAGCATCGGAGATAATTCTCAGGAATCACACCAGACGGACCCAGGGTTAACCAATCTTCCCTAGAAGGCAACCTAACCCTGTAGGATGACCAAAGACAAAAGTCTTCAAATTCCTATCAGAAGGGAAACCTGTAATGGGAATCCTTAAAAGCATCTCACGATAAATGGTAGAATGACCATATCGCTTACCCTGCCAAAAACCTGCCTGTTTAATTCTATAACAGGCTTTCATTGCCTGGTTTTTCACCTCCACAAAAAGAGGTGGATCCCTAACAAAGTCTCCATAGATGCGGTCGGTGTCGTCCGAAACGCTCCAGTCACCGCCAGACAAGCCAAGCGTTGGACTTCTTCCAACAGCTGCCTAGCAGATCGTGTTTCAATGCGACGCCACCACACCAAAGCCGCATATACCAATCTAGGTTTAATGACCATACAATAAATCCAGAACATCATCTTGGGAGTGATTCCCCAGTTCTTACCTACAACTCTTCGACATTGCCAAAAGGAGATTATCGCCTTTTGATGTTGTGTCTTAACATGTTCCGACCAGTTCAATTTACTGTCGAGAACTACTCCAAGGAACTTCACTGATTTGCTAACCTGTATGGAAGTACCTAACAACCTAGGAGGTGTAAAACCTACTATCTTCCTTCTATGAGTAAATAGAATTGCCTGGGTCTTAATAGGATTAATAGAAAGACCCTTATCCTGTGTCCAACAATACACCATGTTAAGGGCGCTTTGCATTAGGTCCGAAATAGTGGACAAACAGCGCCCTAACAATAGAATAACACATCATCGGCATATGCTTGCACATAAAATCCCGATGAATTCATCCTAACCAAAAGGTCATCCATGACGACGCACCACAACTTAGGTGAGAGACAACCCCCTTGAGGGCAACCTCTCCCCACTTGTACTATCATGGTGCGCCCGCCAAGGGAAACCTGTATAACCCTACTCCTAAGATAGACACCTATCCAATTGATTAAGACGGGATGTATACCTTTTCGTACCAAGGCATCTTCCAGAGCATCAAACGATACTCTGTCAAATGCCCCCTCAACATCAAAGAAACACCCTAGGGCATATTCTTTTATTTCCAAAGCAGATTCTATCCTTCCGACGAGACAATGTAATGCAGTCTCTGTCGACTTACCCACAATATAAGCATGTTGGTTAGGATGGAGTGGATGATCCCTTAATGGGCCATCAGTAATATACCTATCCACCAACCTTTCCAAAGTTTTCAAGAGGAAAGACATAAGACTAATGGGTCTAAATGCCTTGGGGTCGGAGTAGTCATTTCTTCCCGGCTTGGGAATAAAGACTACCCTTACTTCTCTCCATAATGTTGGTACATAACCAAACATCAAACATCCTTTAAACAATCTTAACAATACCTTCGTCAGCACGTCCCCACCCTTTTGCAACAGACAAGGATAAATCCCGTCCGGTCCAGGTGACTTGAAAGGTGAGAAACTTTGTACTGCCCAACTAACTCTATCATGTGTGACAACCTCATCTAAGGTGGATACATCTTCAAGGTCCCATCTCCTACCACCCACCAAAGACGAAGCAGCATTTAAACCAATATTATCCGGGAAGTGAGTATCAAGCAAAAGCTGCAGTGTCTCCCCTTCCCCCCCTGTAAAGGAACCATCAGGGTATCGTAGGGTACCTAACTGACTGTCCCTATCCTTATTAAGAATCCGTACCAATCTAGATGATTCCTGGAACGAATTTATATCCTCACAAAAGGATCTCCAGGAATTCCTCTTGGCTCTCCTCAGAGCATATTTATATGCTCTTTTAATACTGTTATAACTATCCCATGATTCCGAAGAATCAGCAAGGACAGCCTTCCTGTATGAGCCCCTTACCTGTCTCCTTAGTTTTTCCAACGAAGAAGACCACCAGGGATTCTTACTATCCTTAACCACCTTGGGAGGACAAGACTCCTCGAATGAGGATCTAATGTGTTCATGAAGAATACCAGCCTCCCTTTCCAATTCCTCTATGCCATCAGGGGCTTCTGATTGGATAGTCAGTTTATCTTCAATAATTCTAGAATATAAACCCCAATCCGCCCTCCTAGGATTCCTATAACTAGCCAGGGTAATTGGATCAATCCCCAGACTAAACCTAATCATCCTGTGATCGGAGATGGAAGCCTCAGGACTCACCCTCCAATCCTTAATCAGACCACTAAAATTCCTAGAAGCAAGGGAAATATCAATAACCTGTCTTCTAATCCTAGTAACAAAAGTGGGTTCAGTACCCCTATTCAGGACCTCTAATCGCGTACCCACCAGGAAATCCATGAGAGCGCGACCCCTACCATTGGTGTCGCTGCTGCCCCAGACAACATGATGTGCATTCGCGTCACATCCTATTATAATAGGTATGTCATTGGTCTCCGAATACCGAACCAAACCCATGAACTCCTGAGGAGGAGGAGAGGGGCCATCATAGGGGAAGTAAGCCGAAGCCACAACTACGTCGCGACGACGCCCACCAACCCCCAGTCCAACCCTCACCGCCACCAAGTCCCGAGAGCAGAACTGTCGAAGCAGGACAGCGTCGACACTCCGACTGGCAAGAATACATGCCCTAGGAATGCCCCCGCCATCCGCCACGAACTGTCTGCCATCAACCACACTCAATCCTCGAACCAAACCTTTAAAGGCATAAGGTTCTTGTATTAGAATAAAATATGTATGCAACTTAGCAATACAACGGCATAAGTTAGCCGTTGCATCTTTGCTATGCTGCAAGTTAACCTGAACCATTTCCACCCTGTCAATCATAGTAATAAGTCAACTAATGTAAGAAATGGAACTTCTGACAAACTTGATAGCAGGCAGGAACAAAAATAAATGAATAATAATAAAATAAATAAATAAACAAATAATAATAAAATAAATAAATTTAAATAAATAAATAGACAAATAGATAAATATAAATAAATAAATAAACAAACAAATAAATATAAATAAATAAATAAAAATAAAAATACCTGCCTTACATATCTTTCCTTTTTCCTTATGACCACGTTTCAGAAATCGCCGCAGGAGGACAAGTCCTCCGCGGCTCCTCCTGACACGTTCTCCTCCAGAGCAAGCCTTCCCTGCCTCTGGATATTTTTCCAGATTCCCACCCATTAGTGCATCCAGGCCCTGGTCACCCGACTCTGGATGTACAGAGGAATTACCCCCACCACCGGTGGCCCCCTCCTCTAAGGGGCCCCCGGCTGACGAATTTAAAATTAAAAACATATAATAAATAAAATTAAAAATTCATCTCCAGAGCTCTCCACCCTCCACGGAGCCTCACAATTTGGGACGCTTTGAAGAAGCGCCAGAGCTACCCTAGAGATATAGCGCCCAGGGATTGTGAGCCATGGCCCACAATACCCGGGAGCTCACCCATGCGTTCTTTACGCTAGCCGATTGACCAGAGCTGGGTTAGGCTCTGGCCGCCTGTTTAGTGGAGTCAGGAACCAAAGTGGTGTGTTGGACTGCAAGGCACGCCGAGGAAACTTGCCTCCAGCGAGAACCTGCATCCTCAACCACCAGGACTTCCCTCCCCCACGACACACACACGGCAAACATGTGGGTGGCACCAGCACGTGCCACTGGCGTGTAAGACTGTAACTATGTAAGTGTATAATGTTAAGGCGTTTAGGTGTAAGTGATGCAATATGAATTCCCACGGAGGCTCCGCAGCAAAAGAATTCGCTGCAAGAGATTCAGGCCGCACATAAATTATGGCGACCCAAACAGAGGGCAGAAAAGTCTCCACCAACTCACACTCCTAATGGGAAAACCACTGCACTTGTTAGTCTGTAATTGTAGCTGAGGTACGTGGGAGTGCTAGGTTCCCAAATAGCCCGAAGGCTACCCTCTGCGTTCACCCTCCAACTTAGCCACCCACGCTTCCACAAAGTGGAGCGCAGATGTTTCCGGAGCCAGCGACGAGGACGCGTTGGATGGGCTAGAATGAGGTTCCGCGACGGAATAACCGTCTCGAGAAACATAGGGAAGTTTCACCCTATGTGAGTACGAATACTCCCTCAAACCTTTGGCTCCTAGTTTTTAGTTTACATTTAATTTAATGTAATTATTTAAATAATAAATAACAATATTTTACTCATAAGACCCCAGATAAAAAAAAATCGTGGAAGAAATATTTAAAAATAAATTGCTCAAATGAAGTTTTTCTTTTAAAGGAAATTATGGGATTCAAATAAAATAAAATAAAAAACTGCTGTGAAACACTCACACAACTTTCTCTCACTCCAGTTTTGAAAATTGTAATTGACCAATCATATAGTTAGTATACCAAATTTAATGAAATTCGTCGGTGTTTTTATAGAAAAAAATCACAAAAACTAAAAAAACTGTTCCATAAAAACATACTTCCGGTTTACTAATTTTGGCAATCTATTTATTATTTCTAAATAACAGTATTTAGATGATAGAATCGTGTAATAAACTGAAATAGCACTTTAGAGCACAACTTAACCCCACTCCTCTACTTTTAAGTGCCCTTAAATGCATTTTCCTAGAAAAATATTTCATGTAAAAATTGTAGATCCTTGTATGTGTAGTTGGTATACAAAGTATAAAGAAAATTGTTGAAGCCATTTTTGAGAAAATTGCAAAAAAGTGAAAAAAAAAAAACATTCAGTAAAGTGGTACTTCCGGTTGACGAATTTGGACAGATAACGTAATGTCCGTTCTCATAGTGATACCCAAACGGAATATCAAGTTTGAACTTTTTTTTTTTGGACTCAGGGGATCTCAAAACGAATATTTCCGGTGAAACCTCGATGTCGAAAATTTAATACGATTACAATACTTTCTCTTTCTAGGATTAAGAGAAAATAATAAGTGGTAGCCGTTATTTTTTTTTTTTATCGGGGGGGGGGGCAACGCACTGCGACCTCAATCAGGTCTATTGTGCTATGCCCCCTGGGTGCCACAGGCCTGCCCATAGCACCCGAACGGATGCCCAGTTGAACATCCGTTCTACAATACCTCCATCAGGTTAAGATCCCTGAGGAATCCTAATACCCTTACGGGCTCTAGAGAGGGTATGTCCCCCTCCTCTACCTGGTAGCTGCCCAGGTTCCTGAACCTTCTCTGAGTGGCAGCCTCGCAGTCTGTTAGGAGATGTATTGGAGTTTCCTCCAACTCCCCACAGAATCTGCATGAGCTGTCACTTTCCAAGCCCAGCTTCACCAGGTGTCCTCTAAGTCGGCAATGCCCCGTGAGGAAACCCGTAAGTACGCGGAGCTTGTTCTTACTCAATCCAATGCAGGCCTCCGACCTCCGTTGGTTATAATTTCCCAAGCAGATCTTGGCCTGCCGCAACCCGGGGAGGGAGTACCAGAGTTGAGATCTCTTCGTCTCCTCCTCCTTCCTAAGTTCCTCTGACAGAAACTGGTCGCTAATCCCACAAAAAGGTTCCGGCCCCAGAAGTGGGGTCATAGCGCCTATCTTGGCCAGGGCGTCGGCCATCTCATTCCCTTCAATGCCAACATGCCCCGGCACCCACCAGAGTGCAACTTTGTTCCTGCTGCCCAGATCGTTAAGTTTATCTAGGCATTCCCAAACCATTTTAGAGTTAATGGCTGATGCACCCAGAGCTCCAATGGCTGCTTGACTATCAGAAAGGATTACAATCTCCTGATTCCTGTATCCCCTATCGAGGTTAAATTGAACACATCTTCCGATAGCGTATATCTCCGCCTGGAAGATGCTGGGAAATTTACCCATGGGTTCCGAGTGCTTGATCCTTGGACCAACCACCCCGCCCCAGTCCCCTCGAGGGTCTTCGACCCATCAGTATACCATTTAATGGCCCTCAGTAATCCTTTTCCGACCCGGTGCCTCCTCTTTCCCTACCGCACCAGGAGGATGAGCGGGAGCCTCCCCGCCTCCGCTAGTAGTAGGCCTATTGCCTGCTTCCCCCCCACCAGGAGTTTGCTCCATAGATACCTGGGGTTCCATTATTGCAATCGCGGTATCCACCCGCTTACTTACTGGGACCTGCTCAGCTTGGCGAGAAGTACTCGCCTCGCTGATGCGAGGCATGCCCATTCCACTGGGAGCACGCTCCTTTGTGGCTTGGGCCGCAGGTTGTAAAGTGGCGGTAGCTGCCCGCCTAATTCCAGATTTAATCTTTTTTATTTTCTTCATGGATTCCCACGTGCAGCTAGGGTTCCTCATCGGTCGACTGCATCAGAGCCCCGCATGATACAGCAAGGCCATTCATTACTCCCTGATGCGGCCCGGTTTCAGGAAGGCACCGTTATACTACAGCCTGTATTACCCCCTGGCTGCAAACCTACATGGGCACGGTACGCATAACACCCTGTTTTAGGGGGGAGTGTATCTCTGAGGCTGCCCCTGGGGGCACCACCTCAGATGACCAGCGGGTACACCCTTAACCGCTGGGGACTTTTATCGACGTCCAGGTCTAGATCCGCCGACTTCC
The DNA here is from genome assembly GCA_011037195.1 of Triatoma infestans. Taxonomy (NCBI): domain Eukaryota; kingdom Metazoa; phylum Arthropoda; class Insecta; order Hemiptera; family Reduviidae; genus Triatoma; species Triatoma infestans. The sequence continues at coordinate 37,753 of JAAEAF010010558.1, forward strand.
GTATACAACGGGACCACCTCTTGAAGGATGCAGTAACACTAAATGCTGCGCTCGGACGGTCTTGATGATAGGTGAAGCCTGCTATTCACCCTGGAGCTTCCCACCAAAACGGTGGAGGACCCCTTGGTCCCTAGCCGTTAATTAATATCTGATTATGTAATTCAACAACTTTTTCTTTTTGAGATTTGACATTATTGCCGATTGTCTCTTCAAAAGTAACCAGGAAATAATTTGAGAAAATTTTTTATTGCATATAATATTATGCTTCAAATAAATCCTTTATAAAAATTTTTAAATTGAATTATATATTTTTAAAAATTGAATAACAAGAAAAGCCGGTAAAACTTTCATTTAGTTGAAGATTCGCGAACTGTAGTCAAGTCTTGCAAATCTAATTGATATTCACACCTAATTTTTGGTTTTAACCGCCACCATCTCAGTTAAGGATTGTACGAGAATGGTGGACCCAAAACTGACTGATTGAAGCCAAGCTGGAACCTTGGATGTATAAAATTCTCAGCATTGCTTCAGATATCTTGAATTTTTTTTTTTTATAGAATTACAAACAATTGGATGGAATATAACAATATAGAGAAATTTGAACTGAACATTTAAAACAGATCCTTTTTAATTTCCTTTTAAACAATACCCGCATCTTGTATACAATAAACTAACCCATTTTTTATAAATTACAGATAATTAATTAAATTGAAGACAATATTTTCTTTATTCACATTCAACAACTGCATCTTCTGTTTGATACAGTCGATATCATATTATTTAAGTGTAATATTATAAACAAATTACAATAATATATATAATTTTATTATCGATCAATCTATATTAATATGGAATTATTAAATAAAATTAAATAATAAAAACAAGAAAATGCACTTTTTTTTTAGAGAGAGAGGTCTCTTATTGATTTATTGCCAACCAATTATATAATTTTATTTGATTGTAAACTAATCATTTTTTGATTATTTTATGCAAATTGAAAAACAAATAAATAAATAAAAATAACACATTAAATTGAGAATTATTCTTTATACATAACTAAACACAAGAAAAAACAATAAATGTATAAGAATTTAAAAAAAGTTGAAATTATTCTACCTATTTATCTAAGATAACAATTTATTTACTAATAACTGATCAAATCAGCAATTGAATATATTAATGACATATATTAATATTCTAACCTTTTATTAAAATAATTTTTAAGGACTATTCTTGAATATTATAGAATTTTATTTCAGTAAAGAAAATGATTCGTTCATGTATTTAACCTGATAAGAATTTAAAGAGATAATGAATAATGGGTTATTTCGGAAAAAACAATCTTGATTTCTGACTTCTGTGCGGCTCCTGTGCTCCCCGTATGATACACTCAATTTTCTGCATTCAAACCCCTTTTAACTCGATGCACTAAAAAAAAAAAAAAAAAAAAAATAGAATGGGAGCGAAGCCAGAAACTTTGGTGATTGATATACATCTGTCTACAAAATTTGGAATTCACAGGTCGGGCTGCATTTTTAAGAATTAATTAGCTTGATGTTACTATAATGTGTGAGATGGAGAGAATAGGGTTTATAAGATAAATAAACAAGAAATAATGCTGAACACTGTATAATGAGAAAGTAACACAAACTTCCAGGCCTTCAGACGAATATAGAAATTGATAGCGAGAGAGTGAGTAAAGAGAAGGGTAATAGTTGGTTGTTGACGCATTGTAACTGCTGTATAAACTGTTCTAAATGCTGACCACTGTATATAAACAGAGTCTCCCACTCCTAGTCTGGCCTAAGTAGCGAGTGAGATTCTCAATTTTTGTGTTCCTCTCTCTCTCTACTTTAGATCTCTCTCTTTGGATACTATTACATTACTGTAAGAAAAAAAATACGGAAATCTTGTCACATTTTAACGGAAAATAATGAGAGATTCGAGATGATCTAGTTGTGAAAATATTATTGTTAGAGAATGATCTTTTTGAATGTTAATGTGAGAGGCGTTCGATGTTAGTGGGGGGCGGAGGGGTGCGAGATTATTTCGTTCTTTGTGTATATAGCACAACAGAGAAAAGAAAAATCGCACGATGATATTGATATACCATTTGGATATGGAAACGTTGAAACAAAAGCCTTAACCAGAAATACCATTTTACTGGTTTGTTTGTTTTTTTGCTATACTTGAAAACGGCTATAATGATAACGTTAAATTTAATATAATACTGTGCACATGCACTGTGAATGTGTACTCCTAACCCTACTCTATGGCGCAACAGCCCAAGAAGGGCCAAGGCTTACCAGACGGCGATTTGAATAGGGGGGGCGTGTGGCAAGCACGCCGCAGTTCCCACATCGTTTAGTTTCGGCCTTCGCTACCTAGGGCGCTACTAACTGTACTAAATGTAGCACGATGCTGGGTCATCACCGACTTTGTCCTCACGGAAATCGAACCCTGAATTCTCGCACAAATGCGAGTGTGCTAGCCACTAGAACAACGCATAAAGACTGTATTGTATACATTTAAAAATATTCCTATGAAAAAGTATTTCAGATCGTGCTGCTGGGCAAACTGTAACATTTGAGTATCCCAAAGTGTTTTCTTCAAGTTAAAGCACGGTTCTACCTACCAATACTTAGTGAACTATTATGTAAAAAATTTCACATTTGATGGAAATTGTGTCAATTAGCCAAATTGTGTGAATTGTAAAGAGGAAGTTGTGTAAATATTAAATCCAAATATCCATTTCTTAAGTTATTTTAAAGCTCTAAAACAATTACATAAATTATAGTATATCACACACTAATCGAAAAGCTCATTTTTGAGTGAATACTGAACTATTCCAAAAAAAAAAAAAGCATCATCAATAAACTTACAAAGCAATCTACAATTGTAATCACTTTGATATTAAAGATTTAACACAAGATCGTTTAAATTCAAAAATTTTTTTGATTGTCCAAAATAATAATAAAAAAAAAAATAATAATCATAGAATCATTCTTATTGATGTTAATTTGAAAGAAAACTATTTAAAAATAAATTATTAACGAAATAATATTAGTCCTAATGGTTTTGGATTTGTAGTTAATACGTTTAATAAGGCTCTTCAACAAGTTATTTATAAGGAAATCCAAAAGCCCTATCGCACTCTCTCTCTCTGCAGCTATTGCACCCTCATCTGACGGCTCTCCTCCAATCCTTGTTTTGTTCATAATTGCACTCCAATCACGTATAATAAGTGTAAGGAATAATTACTCCCAAAACATAATGACCTCTGATCATTTGGAGTTATAATGAGTGGTTCCCCCACCCACCCCCTTATCACAAAGAAACCAATTTTAATTTTTATATAAAAACGTATCCAACCAAAAAACTGTTATTGACTATATGCGTTAATGATAGTACCGTAATTAAAATTTAAAATTAGTCTTTAATCGGTTCTCATTATTATATACTAGTAGTTTATTTTTATTTTTTTTTTATATTTTAATAAATATAGTATGATAGAGGGTGGGGTATGGTGGTTTGGGAAAAGTAAACGTGCGCTTTAGAAAGTAATTGGAAATTTTTTTCTTTTCATTTTTCATTATTATTAAGTTTAAATAAACGTTTATATAATTGGTATAATTTTTGATTTGGAGGCGTGGTCTATATACTTGGAATTAATTAAATAAGTTTTATTCTTATAGGGTATTAATTTTTAAAATGGGTTTTTCTCTTAATAATAGTATTATTAAAATCACTAATAACTTTACTGCTTCTTCATATTATATACGTATATATACATAAACAATTAATTTTAATTTGTTTTTCAAAATACATCTTCAAAATATTTTGACAAATTAGGGAGGTTAAGAATTTTTTTTGTGTTTCAATTATAATAGCCAGAAACCATAAAATATTGTGTACAGAACAAAAAAATTACTGACCTGTCGTAAATGTACTAAAATATAATGTAAATATTCTAAAACATATTTTAAATTTAATAAATAACTGCGTTAACTTACTTTTGATAGAGGTTTTATTATTATTATTATTTATTTTAAGGCGCGTCAACATCCTGGTCATTGGCGTCAATAGCCTTCTCAATGCACTGCCGGCCTCCGGGCAGTGTTCTCTATCATTTAAAAAATAATATGCGTATCACCGGGCAATGACCTCTAGAGGTTCCTTGGAAATCTAGGAACATAGGAAAATCTAAGGGCAGCTCTGTCTGAACTCGAACCCGAGACCTCCAGCGCGCTACCACTGAGCTAATCTCGACTCTCGATGAGGTATTGAACAACTTTTTTAAAGACATTTTGATGATTATGTATTTATTTCATCTGTTATTTTATTATATGTCGAAATTGATTAAAGTTGAAGAAGATATCGAGGAACGGTAAATAAAAACAAATATTTGTATAGATAGTTTACCCAACGTTTTGAGAAATTTAACATGCAATGTTAAACTACATCATCCTTTTTGACATTGACAATTACATAACATATCATTTCACATCAAATAACTAGTTTTGAGTTGCACAGATCTAATCACAGGAAAGTCGCCCACTCATACATAACTTAATAAAGTTCAGGAAATGAAGTTATCCACCAATGGTTCCCCTTCCATTGTGGAATTCCGAGAAATGAAAAGGCTGACCAGTTAGCGAAAAAGGGAGCACAAAAGGCACAGCCAATTCGTCCCCTTACCTTTCTCATACAGCAAAAGGATTAGTCAGAAAGGAACAGTACCATAGCGCAGAAAGAGTGTATAGGCAGCTGACCCAGGACAAAACATGGGCAGTTCTGGTGGATAAGGGAAATCATATACCACCCACTTTACCATGAAGAGATGCTGTAGCCCTGACTGTATATGACTACCTCAACTTCCATCTCCATCGGATAGGGAAAACCCAACTTGTACTCAATGATTTTTGAGCATCTTGACAAATGTCCTCAGCTACAGAACATAAGATCTTATTTTACTCCTGACGAAGATGTCAGGAATATAGTAGGCTGCCAGAGATCGTATCCCAGCTTTGCCTTAAAAGACCAGACGTAATGAACAAAATAAAAGTTTTGAGTTTTAGAAATTTTCTCGAACACTTCAACAATTTCCTTTAAACATGGAATACTCATTGTACAAACTTATCAATTTTATTTGTAATATTTTTCTGAAAATACTGTATTTAGAAGATTCTGAGAAGGTAAAAACGTGTTTGTTCAATATTATTGGCACTCTTTACAATTGTATAATCTAAATGTGAAATCGTGTTATTAATTCATACCAGATTTTTTTTAAGTTTTTTGTTTTTTGTTTGTATTTATTATTTTATTTGTTTTATTATTATTTTTTTCAAAAGAACTTGCACCGTTTTTTCATGTCTACCTCTGAAAGAAGACAATAAATTTGTCGAAACGTTAGGAAATCTAAAAAAGTTTTATTATTTAGCATCGGAGGTTATTTTATCATGTAAAAGATAATATAAACACATATGTTTGTTTAGAAGAACAACTGTGAAGGGTACAAGTGTCAAATGATTTGTAGTGGAAGTAGCAATTGGGAAAAATAAATTTGGAAAAATAGTTTAGTAAATTTTGACAATATTTTAGGTGAAATAATTTTGGAAAATAAAATAGTGAATTTCAGCTACGTCAAATAGTGTATTTTAGTGAAGGGGAAAGTGTCAGATACTATTAAATTAAGGTCAGTGCTATTGAAGAGACAAAGGGACAAGAATGCGTTAGGGTAAGACAATGCCACTTGGCCAACTTTTGTAGGAGAAAAATTGCCCGCTTGAGCAGAGAATTCTTCAAGGAGTCTTAAGTTCTGCATTGAACCAGAGCATTTGTATCAGGAATCGCTCACTTAATTTCAGTGCCACTTATAAGAGTTTAACATTTACTCTTATAATTTATTAATAATGATAATTGATTTAATAAGCATATTATTCTGATATTAAAAAGTATTTAAATTCATTTAGAGAACAATATATTTATTTTAAAAAACAGTGGTGATCTCTTGCTTATTTTCTTAAACTACTCTCTTTTTAAACATACACACTCACAAGCCCCTTTACACGCCCTTTCAGTGCCACAAGCTACTACACAAACAATACATCATCACCAAAAACATTTCAGATTCAACACTATATTGCCAGAAATTAGCACAACAGAAACGAGCACAATTTATTACTAGTAAGAAAATTAGTACTTCTTCCAAAAAAACAAGAAAAAGTGCAAGATGAATTAACAAAATATGAAACAATAAAAGAAAACTCTACCAAAGAAACCAAGATTAAAGACATTCATGAGGCGTATCTAAAATTGCTTTTCAAATTTTTCACAGGAAAAGGTGATAATTGTAAGTTGTAAGTCTCCAGAAAGAACAATTAGGATGCTTTTGCCATATGTTTACTTTATTGGGCGCCCTCAAGGAAGGAGGAAAACAGGGCACTTACCGCCCTAGAACGAAGAATAAACAACATTTAATATATTTGAATTTTATATTTAATGTTAAAGATGTGTATGTCCAGGATGCAAAGACAACGTAACAGCCTAGATGCAATAATTTTTCCCTACTTATTCATTGCAAACAGCCCCATTCTTCGGCGAATTCACTGGACGCAATAAAACGACTGCTTCAAGACCCTACTGGGTCTTACGAATTTACTAATTCGTAATTTTAATAATAAAGTCAATCGTCTTCAGGTTGCATCAAAAGAATAGTTGGCGAATCTTCCTTTATCTACTTACAAAAAAAAAAAAAATAATTTGTATTCAACTGAACCGTAAAAATAATAATACTATAAAAATTACAATTAACAAATTGCAAGAATAGAAAAATTATAGTATATTTTGATAGATTCGAAACTTCTTGCAAGGAAAATGAGTGTTATTCTCATTGAATAAATATAAATAAATAAATAAATTTTAAATTAAAACAATTATTTTATTAAGAATAATGTTCGAGGAAAATTTTTCTTATATAAAAGTTGGCGTATATTTTTTGGGGGAAAAACGCAATAAAGTATAAGAAAAGGTCAGACAAAAGAATAGAAGATCTTATGTGTGTGTGTATGTGTCGTGCTCTTGATCAATACAGGAATACGTTATGCATTTTAACGAGAAAAGGAAAGAACATGTGAGATTGTGTGCTCGTGTGATCATGTGTGTATGTGTGTGTATGTATGTATGTATGTATGTATGTATGTATGAGAGCGGGAGAATATACATGCGGGTGTATGTGAACACCACCACGGTCGACACCCAGAGAGAAAGAGAACTCTAGTAAGAGAAGAGCTGTACCAACCAAGTCTTCGTTACCATGGATACCCGGACCCCCGGATAACTCTTGTGAATATTGATGTATGCCAGGTAGTTCTCATTCGTGGCCTATTCTTACAGTAACTTAATCTTAAGTTGCATACCAAAAATGCTTAACACCTGCCAAAAATAATGTGTTGCCTTTCTTTAATTAATCCGACATATCACATTATTGCAGTTCATCGAATTTCTAACCATAAACTTACATTATTTTATTGGGTCGCTTATAGTTAGCAAGCGATAAAAATGAATTCATCGATAAATTTCAAATCATTTACGCAATCTCTACTAAATACGTGTCAAAACAAACGATTTCTCCTCAAATTTTATATTCAATTGGTCATTCAATGGCAGCAGTGAGCGCCTTACAGTATCCCCAGTAGTGTGGTTTACAAATGGTTCATTTATATAATATGTCTTTCTGAGATAGTAACATATTATAGAATACGGTCAGTGCATAAAATTGTTGTATCTCTTGAGATAGAGGTAAATAATCCCACCATACTAAGGTGAAATGTAATATAATTTGCAAGACATATTTAGTTAACTCAACGAGTAGAAACATTAATTCTTCGGCCTCCAAAAGAAACAGAAAGCGTGGGACCCAGACTGCCGCTTAATCGTAACAGTATACCAGAAACCAGTATTGTTGGGAATCTAGTACTTAATTGAAGATATCGGAGGAATCCCTTGCAATTAAAAAACGTTTCAGAAGAATCAGACCCCAATGCTGTGGTTTTGAGGGAAATAACTACTGTAATCAACGTCTAAGCCATAATTTATTCTAACCAAGAGCCAAATTCAGGCATTTTAAAACCCAAGAGGAAGAGACTTTAACATCAAACTGACCGGGGATAAGCAGTTCAAAAAATAAATAAATATATATATATAATAATGAGTCTCAACTACATATATCAGAAATAATAATTGACCTCTGCTTTTCTTTAAAAAATATTGGCTACAAATAAATGAAGGAAAAACAAAATTAAAAGCCAATCGGTACATATCTAATTTGCAAAACATTCAAGTGTTTGCGAGTGGCTTTCTTTAATCTAATACACTAGTTTCTTAGGCAAAGCAACAAAATACTCCAAATTATAAGAAGTGAGAGGTTCAACTTCAATCTTCTCTAAGAAAATAAATTTAGCTTACTATATCTTAAGAAGCGGACAGCTAAGTTTCTGACAAAGAAAAGTGAGAAATATCAGACGAAAACAAGATGCTGAACCAAAAGGATTAGGTGCTAAATCTTTTGCGTATGCTAGCGGAGAAGTTACATATGAAGTTGATGAGTCTTGCTTAGCAGACATCAGTAAGTTGGACCAAATAAAATATTCAGAAGGAAATAGGTTTCCCCTGAAGAAAGTATTAGGTCGCAGATTAAATAAGATGGTAATTGTGAAGCAGGCTAATCAGCATCTTAGAAGAAAGGAAATCATTGTGATGGCTGATATTTCCCATAAGATATTTTCTACCGGAGATAGTTTTTCTTTGATGGGATGGATGAATTTTCTTTAACATACTCAAATGAGAAAAATCTTTTCTTTGTATATAGTATGCAAAACTTAAAGAAGAACTTAAAGTCTGCTGCGATATATCTTTCCAAGATGCGGTACGACCGTTCTAGTTCGAAGAGCTACTAATCACAGGCAATTTGATATTCAGTTTCAGTTTCAGTATCAGTTTCATCTACAAGGCTTGACAATGTCTCTGCCCTCCTGGTATTGGCCACACATATGGTGATCCACCAATGCTAGATCTGACCGCTAGATTTGGCCGAAGAGGCGTGTACTGATGATGAGGCAGCCAGCGGGTGCAGCGAGTTCCGCCAGGTCGCCCCATTGTCTTCCAAGGGGTGAACCTTCTAAGGTGTGAAACTTCTGAGAAGAGGGGAGCGAGCAGGTACATGACCCCCTAAGTAACAACATCAGAAGAAACAATTAGCAGAAGGACGACTACCACCCTATTAGAATAGTTGAACAAGGCCAAGGAGCAATTAGAGAGGGCGCAGCAGACCTACGATCATGGACGAGAGGACCAACCATGGCGATTCCCTGAGCTTAGCAGTTGCCGTCATTTGGAAAGCACTAACCGCATCCATGGCTAAAGGAATGAAGAAGAACCTATCTCCTGCTGAGGCACCCTTGCGATCTGCGCTGCAGCTGCGGAAGATTAAATGGTCTGCAAAGTGACGCTCATGGTGCCTCACTTTGTGAAAAGGGGGAGTAATGTAAGGAGGCGCGCAATTAAATATAAAATATTTAATGTATTAGAATAGTTCAAAATAATAAAAGTAATAATTAAAATAGAGTTGAGTAGTTAGAAAATTAGGACACTGCTGAGTCGACATGTATCACGCTGGCATAGCAGTGAATTCATTCTGGTGAGTGTCGCGGTGAGTGAAGGGTGGTCCTGCACCTGTGGCTAATCCGGTAGGTCCTAGCGCAGTAAGGTATTTTATAGGTAGATGTGCAGTTGGTACGACAGAGTGGTAGTCAGCCCAGCATATAGCAAGTAATATACTCGTATAGTAGATAAGTATAGTAGGTAATTGTAAGTATTTAGTTGATAGTACTTCCAAAAACTCCTGGAATTCCAAAATCTCCTGGATTCGATTTGATAACTGCTAAAATTCTACAACATCCACCTAGAAAAGCCTTGATCTATCTAACTTACCTCTATAACGCTGTACTTCGAACAACATACTTCCCTTTATTATGGAAATTTTCTACTATTGAAATGATCCCTAAACCCAATAAACCTTCCACTAGTCCTTCATCCTATCGACCAATTAGTTTACTTCCTATACTTGCCAAAATACTAGAAAAATTGCTCTTAAAGCGACTTTATTCTATTGTTGATTCCCAAAAACTCATTCCGAATCATCAATTCGGTTTCCGTTCCCATCATTCTACAACCCAACAAGGACTTCGCGTTGTGGATGCCATAACTTCTTCTCTTGAGCGAAAGCAGTACTGCCCGAGTGTCTTTCTTGACATTGCTCAAGCATTTGATAGGATATGGCATGAAAGCTTGCTGTTTAAACTTAAGAGATTTCTCCCCCATACCTACTATTTAATATTAAAAATCCTACTTAACCGACAGATATTTCCAAGTTAGTCAGGGTACCGCCCTTTCTTCAATACTTCCTATACTCGCTGGAGTTTCTCAAGGCAGCATACTTGGACCGCTCTTCCTATTCCTTATATACTTCAGACATCCCAGAACACCCAAATACCGTAATATATACCTTCGCAGATGATACTGCAATTCTTTCCCCAAACCTTGAACCTTTGAATGGCTATAGCTCTCTACAAGAACATATCCTTCAACTGGAATCTTGGCTCTTAAAATGGAAAATAAAAGTTTACCCACAAAAGAGTAAATACATCGTATTTACACTGGGTAGAAAAATCCTCCCACCGATCCACATCATCCATGCTCTAATCTCTCCCGTAAATAGCGTACGTTACCTGGGTTTCCACCTAGACAAAAGACTGACTTGGAATCCCCACACTAGACTCAAACGACTTGAACTAAACAGACGGTTCAGACAACTCTCAAGACTACTAGACAGACAATCCAAACTCACATTACAAAATAAAAGACTTCTCTACCTACTACTACTGAGACCTATATGGTCATATGGCTTAGAAATATGGGGAACAACCAAGCGTTCCAATTCCCGTGGTATCCAGTCATTTTAATCAAAAAATCCTTCGAAAAATTGTCAATGCACCCTACTATGTTGCTAACCCTGACTATCCATACTGATCTAAACATTCCTTTTGTTAACCATCTTGCCAAAACTTGTTTCCTTAAATTCCATTCATCAACAACTGCTCATCCTAATCCTTTAATTCACCAGCTTTCTTCAAACACTATTCCCGACAATCCACGCAGGCGGGCTGAAGAGAAGATGGCCCCGTGAACTCCTTGTAGAATAACTCAAGATAGTGGAGTGCCATCGCTGGATGTCTTCTCCAATCCACACTCCTGTTATTTAAGTTGCCATTTAACACATTTACTTGTTGCAGTGTATTTTTGCAGTTGTAAATATCAATAAAAAATAAAAAAAATAAGTTGATAGTAGATAGTAAGCTAAGGGTTACTTAATCGGGGTTTCTTGATATAGTTGTAATGTATGCTATATAGAGTTGCATAGGTATATATATTAACGGGGTAGTGTTGTATTAGTTTGTGTTATATGGTAGTTTTATAGAGTGGACAGTTATATAGTGAATAAGTTATCCTGTATAGTCTGTTAAATTATAATAAATGTATGATTTCTGAGTGTGACCTACTTTGGGTTCCTTGGCCGAACCTTACAATATTGAATCCAGCTTTTGTGTGGAGAATTTGCTGGCGATTGGTTCCATTACATTTCTATAAGTCATTTATCCAATAATTTTTATTTTAACAAGAAGAATATTTTTTTTCGTTAGAATCCAACGTTTTCGGTTACAAATCAGAGTCACTTATCAAGATAATGGTTTCACTTAACAAACAATAATTACCAAAAGTTTAACATCCTGACCAGTCAGTTTTGCATGAAATAAAAGATTGTTTCTTTCAATAGGAAATGTTTAGATGAAAATTTCTTTCTCAGATATATAATAGGTTTTAGAAGAAGAGGAAAATTAGTAAGAAAAGGTTTTCGAGAAATAAGCTAGACTGAATGCTGAACACTTTTTAATAAAAGAGAGACACAAAACTGCCAGGACTTTACAACAATAATAGAAATGATGTAGCGAGAGATATGTAGTTGGTTGCTGATGCGTTGTAAACTGTTGTAATAACTGTCCTTCTGTAGGGTTAGCTCGGGTGTATATATATGGTGTCTCCCACTCTAGTCTGGCCTAAATAGCGAGAGAGAAATTCTCAATTTTTTGTTTCTCTCTGCTCTTCTTGGATCCTATTACACACATAAGTTAAACCGGTTCAAAATACAGCTCCACTGTTCCACACACAAATTTTATACATATACAAAATGTGAAAGGATATGAAATTATATTGAAGGAAACTTAAAAGGCTTGTTAAATAAAGTAAAAGAAGAATTTGTTTTAAAGGATAAAAAGAGGAAAACGTGTAACCATGAATTATATTAGAAAAGAGAACATTCTAAACTAAAACTGATAAAAATAATCTCTCTACTGATATGCCATATATCAATAGATATTATATATATATATATATTTAAAAAGTTAAAGTAAAATAAAAAAAATAAAAATAGAACTTACCCTTGAGAATTGTAGACATTCCCCTTTTCTAAAAAGTAAAATCCATTTCCTTAGTAAGCCGTCAGTTGGTGCGGCTGTATAAGGGTGCAGTGAGGGATGAATGGTGATCTGCACTTGTATCTCCATCAAATGACAACTACTTGTTTGGGGGGGGGGTTCCCGAACACTATTCCATCTCTCCTTTTACATCTATATATATATACAAAGTTTTCCAATCTGTTTGGGGTTTTAAGTTCGGGGTTGTAACTATATTTTTTTATAGGAAAAAAGAAAAATAGTTGAATGTTGGAAAATTCATTTTTACATTTTCCACTACAAAACCATGAAGCAAGAACAGAAAACAAACAAATTTATAAGTAAGATTTAAATTAGTTTTCGTAAATACATTATAATGTAGAAAGGCAGAGTGAAATCACGCTTCACTTTTTCGTTTATTATAATATAATAAGAAAGCACAAAATGTCAACAATTGCACAATACGTTTTAATTCACTGTGATATAACTCCGTTTTAACTGTCGTTCATTATAACTACTAACAAATTGTGATGGATGCCAGAAATATAAAAATATATTAATGAATAACAAAAATATCAAGAAAAATTTAACATTCCCTTGCAAAAAGGACTATTCAGGTAGAAGAGACCACTATTGTCTTTTAGAGTTCATGACTTTGATAGCATTGTCTACCCTTTCTTCTCACAGGGGAAGATTTGAACGAACAATTAGAACACATTCTTTCAACACAGTCTGAAACAGACACCGAAGCAGAGCACTTCAGGAATCAGTGCCAGATATAAGTTAAAATGTAAGAGTTTATTCCAACTAATTTCAGTAAATTAATAAGCATATTGCTCTTTTATTGAATAGCATTTAAATATCTTTAAAGAATATATTTAATTTAATCTACCAATGTTTTCTTAATTATTCTTATTAACTTCTCTCTCTTAAAACTTACAAACACAAGCCATTTTAGTAAACCGCTCACGCCACTAAAGCTACCACGACAACTAAACAACAGCACACCAAATACATTTCATTTTTTTTTTTTTTTAAATAGAAAATATCCCAAACAGCTGACACCAATGTAATGTAATTGGTGTGTTGTTGTTGTTGTTGAAATTCAGACTGTGTTGAAAGAATGTCTTCTAATTGTTCGTTCAAATCTTCCCCAGTGTGAAGAAGGGGTACACAATGCTATCAAGTTCATGAACTCTAAAAGAGAATAGTGAGTGGTCTTCTACCTGAATAGTCCATTTGCAAGGGACTGTCATATTTTCTTCATAATTTTGATTATTTCAAATTAAATATATTTCTATATTTCTGGCATCCAACACAAAATCTAACCATATGCATGAGAAAAAACAGCAGTTAATTTATTTTATAAAATAAGTCTTCCACTTTTGATAGTAGAGCGCTGCACATGTCGCAAATTGTTCCATCTTTTGGTAGTAGAGTGCTCCACTTTTAGCAGAATACCATCCATATATAAATCCTAGTCACTGTGAAATTTTTTGATTCACACTCATTCCACAATTAGATAACAACATAATAACATAACTTTAATAATATATGTATATATTTACTATTATAAAACCACTTAAAACATAAATTACAGAAATACATACAGGATTTCGTAACTGCTATCTGACTGGCCTATACCTTGGAAAATATAAGTAATTTTGTCAAATTTTTGTTTCAAAGATTTCAAAATACATTAGGAAAAATTTGTTAAGTATTCTGAAATTGCTGAGCAAATTTTGTACTTCAAGAAACATAGTTTTTTTTTTTTTTGAAATTCAGAAATTTCTGTGTTTTGTATGTATGTGAGTGTGTGTGTGGTATGTGTGTGAGTGAACAGCATAACTCGGTGAAGAAAAAACTTCAGTAAGTTCAATGCGAGCTATCAGCGAAAAATCTCGAGACAATTATTTATTAATGACATTTCATAAATTAATGTATTCTCAATTAATTAAGGTTTTTAAGAAAAAATTCGAACACAAATAAAAATACAATCTACATTCATTTTTATCGATTATTTCTTATTTTTGGTTTATAAAAAAAAGAATCACAATCATAGAAAATTGCCCTCATTAATTTTTTAATGTTTTTTTTTCTACATAAAGGAACCATTTGCTATAAATATTGGATTATGCGAATCTTTTCATGAAACGGAAATAATGAAAGTATCTATCAAATACTTGCAATCTGATGGCCATTTTATTAGAATTAAATTTACGAGATGAATACGCAACTTGTATTATTCGGAAGTATTTATATAAAATTACAAAAAGTAATAAAATTTGATGTTTATCAGTATTATATAGTCTACATTAATATGCTGTGTAAGAGAGTGGAGAGCAACCTGTTATTAAAATTCTATATTAGGGAACAAAATGTTCAGAAACGGGAGAAAAACAGACATGATTATTAATTAATACAAGAAACATGTTAATATCCATCTATCAAAGAATTACATAATATTTCCTCAGTTAAAACGGCTGATAGTTGCATTAAATAACAATTAACTAAATGAAATTGGTTTGAATGAATGAATCTTATTAATTCATCACTTCTGTTTTAGGAAATTTATGGAATCAATTTTTTTGTTTTAATACGTTTATGTTGAAATATTTATGGTAGTCTAAAACCGGATCTAATATAATCGGTTATTTTTAATAAGATTTCTGAAAGTTTGTGTCCCCCCCCCTTCTCCGTGAGACTCTCCATAACCATCATTGTATAATGAATGGCACCAATCGCCAGCTGGATGATAGTTCCATCCACTAAGTCTGGAAGAGCATGACAACTACGCATAACTCTTTCAATCACGCCCACTGCAAGTAGTAATGGCAAATGGGTTTCAACTTTTAACTCTCACCTAGAAACTGGCTTTCTTAATGGTGGCAAGAGAAATTGAATAAAGCCGGACATTTAAGGGGCTTAACACGGAGCTCCACTAGATAAATTTTAAAGCACTCACCAGATAAACTTGAAGAGTAAATATCAGTTGCTAAATCAACTTTAACCTTTCCAGACTCTTTCTGCGTTGCTTGTCTTCCTTAATGAATAAATATTTTTTTTTTTTATCACAATTTGCAATTTTCAGATATTTCGTACTTGCAAAGTAATTCTTTACATACTTAAGTATCACATTTGTATGTTATACTTAAATACAGAAAGCTTTGATTACTTTAATACGAGGGTCAGCAATAAGTAACGACACAAATCGCTGTAGCTCAAAAACGATTTATATAATCAATACAAAATTTTGGCTACTTTTATACATAGTCCCCAGCAACTTCAACCGGTCGTCCATTTCGTTGCTCGCCATAGACACTTGCACGGCCACTTTTAAACTGTTCTACCCATTCAAAATTATTTATCAAACAAAATTACCTATGTTGTACATAGGCTAATAATGTACACAATTTCAATTTGGCTGATTAGACAAAATTTAAAATGATTTCTACTCTAGTACAGGTCGTTCCAACAGAAAGTTCTGCACAGGCCTCTAGACTTCTGTCCCTATTCAGCACTCTCACTATGACAGCCTAGCTCCATAAGTTGTTGAGCCAAATTTGCAAATCGATATTACAAATTTTGTAGTTACAATGGAAATCAATTCCGGACACTTCGCACCAAAGGAGAGAGTAATAAATAAGCACAGAGCTAGGCAAAAACTGTAAAATGTTTTACTTAAGTACAGAATAGAATAGAATAAGTTTATTTACAAATAAAACCATAAAAACAATACAACTAAAAGAAAGAGGTTTCCGGCTTCTGTGCGTATATACATACTATCTACACGGTACATACCATACCATCTCGAACGGTTCAAACAATTTATTCCCGCACACTTTCAACATTCTTGCATGGATTTCACTATCTTTGATACCTCTGCAACTAAAAATCTAATCACTGAACGTTGTTCTTCCAAGGTGCAAAGCTCGAGCGGACTCCCTATTGTTAACTGAACACATTTGAGGCTATGTTTACCTAAATACTCTCGAACAGCTGATGAGGAACTAAGTACAAAGAAGTCAAGATGACGCACTGAACTATTGTACTGATTAAAAACCCGTTTCTAAGGTACAGCGATTTGTCTCGTTACTTATTGAATAATTCTCGTACATGGAGAATTGGGCCAAATAATACTAAGACTGAAGCAATTTTATTTACATGCAGGAGCCACATCTGACCCATTTTGTCCCAAAGTTAATGGAAATACCCTTCCTTGGGCCATAGAAGTTAAATATCTCGGGCTGGTATTAGACTGTACGTCTAACGTTTACGAAACATGTTAATACACTATGTTAATGCACAATCTGTAGGCATCATGTGCAGCCTATTTCCATTCTTAAGCAGAATTTCTAACCTGAATTTTTTGAACAAAAAGTTAATATATAAATCTGTAAACACGTTCAATCTTATTATACGCGGCTCTTGTCTGGTCAAAACACCTATCCTACTAATTATGGTATGTACAAAGAATCCAAAATAAATGTCTCAGATTGGTTGGATCATTTCCCACATGGGCACCTACCGATTAAATGCATGCTGCAATTGATTTCGCCAGCGTATCAACATTTATTTACAATCTTACACAAAAATTCATCACCTCTTGTGAAAACTGTCCCTATGCTCCTCATAAAGCAAACATTGTTAACTACAATCTAACTAAGTTCTTTGAATTATAAAAAATATAAGCATAAGAGGCTTAAGCACATTCTGCTGTAACTTATTGCGTAGGTAAGGTTTATTTTGTTTATTTTTTCCTTATATAATGTATTAATATTTATTTACTTTAATTTGTGTAAATAGGAAAGCTTGTAGATGGTATGTATAATAGGCACAGGAGCCTGAAACCTCTTTCTTTTAGTTTTATTGTTTTTATGATTTTATTTGTAAATAAACTTATTCTATTCTATTCTGTACTTAAGTAAAACATTTTTAGTTTTTGCCTAGCTCTGTGCTTATTTATTACTCTCTCCTTTGGTGCGAACTGTCCGGAGAATTGATTTCCTTTGGAACTACAAGATTTGTACTATCGATTTGCAAATTGGGCTCAACTTATGGAGCTAGGCTGTCATAGTGAGTGTGCTGAATAAGGAGGGAAATCAAGAGGTTTGTACAGTCTACTTTCTGTTGGAACGACCTGTGCTAGAGTAGAAATCATTTTAAATTTCGTCTAATCAGCCAAATTGAAATTGTGTACATTATTAGCCTATGAACAACATAAGTAATTTTTTTTTATAAATAATTTTGACTGATAAGTATGATATTGTAGTAACCAATGCAGTTATGTAGCCTCGATTTTGTTTACAAGTGTTTTCTTCTTCTTCAATTGAGGTGAAATATACCAACCACCATCACTAAATATAGTTACGTCCTAGAAGTAATATTTTAAATCAATAACTTTTGCTATTGTTAGCATTAATTAATATTATTAAGATGCCAGTGTACTTTATCTGTCCTTTTGTTACCTATCATTCTCTTCCGATCTTTTCACCATTAAAAGACCACACAGACGTAAGTGTTGAATGTTAGTGTTTTTTATTTATTTATAATTAAGGTGTTCTGTTACGGAATGAAGGCAGAAGAAAGTTAAAAAGAAGAAAAAAAAATGAATCACAGCTTAAAAAAGAAGTTGCTTTACTCCCTTAATCAAAAGGGTAATTCAATACCCTTTTAGGCTGCTTCCGTTTCTTTTATTAAATCTAAACAAGAAGTTACACCCCATCATCAGTTATGAAGCCATTTTTTATTTTCGTCTATAATTATTATAGTTTATTTGATAGAATACTAGAAGAGAATGTTTTGTTTATTAGTTAGTCTACATTTTGTGAATTATTTTATTAAAATAAAGGACAACACTCGCTGATTATTGTCTATAAAAATTCGTATGATTTAATTTCTCTTCTTGTAATGAACAATTCTGATATGAAACACTCCAACATAAATTTTTCTTGTGCAGTTCTCAATTTTGTTAAAAAATTGGATATTTTACACTTTTAAGAAATAATTTCTGTTTTATCCAAATTAAAAGACTTTTTGTCATTTAATTTTAACCATCATATTTTGTAAAAGTTTTTAAAATCCAATAAAGAAATCAAACTTATAACACACATAATACAATCTTCACAACGGGCTTATTTACCCAATCACCTATCTTCCAATTTACACGTATCTCTCTACTTCAGAGACATTTTCCGTGGTAGCCTGCTTCATTTTGTGGTCATCGACCAGTTTCGGGCGTTCGCCCATCTTCAGGATGCGTTTTTTCAGACAGAGTGGCAACACAGACTTGTACAGAGCAAACTTTGTTCTTCACACTCGTTAAAATATTTCACACACTTGTTAAAATATGAGTGTGAAAAACAAAGTTTGTTCTGTACAAGTCTGTGTTGTCACACTGTCTGAAAAAACGCATCCTGAAGATGGGCGAACGCCCGAAACCGGTCGATGACCACAAAATGAAGCAGGCTACCACGGAAAATGTCTCTGATGCTTTCCAGCTCTGCGGAACTAACCATCACAACAACTATCTCTCTACTTATTTGTCTACTTTCGGCCCGATCAAGAATTGACCGGTTGCCATCCCTCACAATTTAATTCCTTGCTATTAAAGTTACAAATAATTCACTTGCAAACTTGTAACACTTCAAGAATTGAGCTTTAAAAGAGTATCACTCCTTATCAGTTTTATCTAGCACTTGGTCGCCGATTAATATCAATTGTGAAAAGTACCAACAGCACCGCAGTGTTATCAGGCGGTTGGTTACCCGCCCAGATACCAACCATGCTAGTCGTTGTATAACTTCAATGATCAAACAAGAACTGGTGAGTTAAAAAAAAAAAAAACAATTTTTTTTAAAATTATAGTTATAGATAGAAAACTATTAATTTTAATAATTTGGAAACTTTGGAACTGGCTCATTGATTCAACATGTGTTCTGATCGATTCATCAGATCGATTGTTACGACAATTTTCTCACTAAAAAAAAAAAAAGACAAAAAATACAGAACATATTCTATTTTATAAGGGAATTCGGTGATTATATTAAACTTGAAAAACTTTATTCTTACTGAGATCTAAAGATGAAGCGTAGATAAAAAAAAAAAAAAAAAAAAACGAACAAGTGGTGAAGTCCAAGGCGTTACCAATTAGATGCGGCCGACCTCATCAGGCCTGCCAACATAACCAGTTATAACAATGTAACTTTATGAGACGTGCTTATGAGTTAGGTAGCTTTTATATATATATATATGTATGTATGTATATATAGAGTAGTAAGAGAGAGGGTGGGGGAGAGTAGTGGTTCTGCAATAGCCTTTTATAGCCTTCTATCTCTTCCAGCTCTAAGTTGTTGCTACTCTTTACCGACGGTGTTTCATTTAATTTTATTTTCTTTTATCAAGTAAAGCGGTGGTGTGTGTACTCATCTGATTAGAAGTCATACTAAATCAATCAAAACATTATTTTATTATACTAGATTTTTAACTTCATTTACTGACTTGTTATTGAAGGTAATGAAAATGAGATTCTTATTACGATCGTTCAATGGTTAAAATTTGTCTTGACTGTAAAATCTCTAAACACCTTCATAAAAATTGTCTCTGTTGTTAAAAAAAAATCCACGTAGATTATATTAATCACTTTTAGAAATCTTTTTTTTTTTTTGGAATATAAAAATTAGAGAAAGTGAAAATTGATAAATAAATTTTAATTTGAATAATTATTTAAAATCAACTACCACAATGAAACGTAACAATGAACTTCAGGATAGCAGACTGGTTAAAGTTGCTGTAATGGACTCAGACGTCCACCTGTATGTTGAACTTACCGACGGACAGACATCCATCTATACGATCAACTAAGCGCCTCCCACCACATCTGGCACAACACTACAATCTAGAGAAGTCAAGGCCCGCCCATTTACCCTTAGCAAAGCCAAAGAGGGATAGGTTCGAGCATCATAAAAAAGCGGGGGAGTTTTTTTTAACTAAAATATAGTATTTTCAACCTTCAAGAAGGGAACACTCTACCAGCTTAATCTGCCACGCCGTTTCGCTCTATTAGCCTTATGCTATTCTTTCACTTTCTCTTTAATTAATAAATATAATTGCTTTAATTAATAAAGGCTACAGCTTTAAATTAACATAGCAATCGTGAATTCCCACAAAAATCCCTCCACAATGTGGATAATTATGTTGAGATGTAAATGCGCTACTGGGTTCAAATCTCTAGATTAACTTGGGATTTTGTAGAACATTTTTAATATTATGAATTATAAAAAGGAAAGCTATTAATTTTAACTTGTATACTAAATTTAACGACTTGATAAAATAAAACCGAATAAAATTGAATTCGATAAGATGTCTGTTTGAGAGGAAATATTACAAAAAAAAAAAAAAAAAAAATGTATCATTATTAATAATCAATAAAACAGTTAGTTGAGGGAACATACTGTTCCGTTAAATGAAAATGGTTAAGGATCATGCAACCTTTTTTCATTTTTGATTTTCCTAGAATTTTCATATACACATATAATTTTCATTTTTGTAAAAGCTAGTTATTCCATTGTTTTGTGATTATTGTAAATAGGACGACGATTATTAATCATCAATAATAATGAAAAAAAAGACTTACTGTTCTCTTTCAACTAGACCATAATATATGAAAATGCTGCAATTTATCGTGATTTAGTGTAATGTACTTAACATGTAAGAGAGATTTACATAAAATATTTCCTAAAGCATTGGTTCCATTTAACTTGAAAAAAAATTTGTGAGGGACGATTTAATTTGAAACAAAATTTTAATCAAATTATTTTGAAAAACTAGTTGATTAGTAAACTGCTATAGTGACTCTCCATTATTGGTTAAAATGTTTGGTTATATTTTGAAAGCCGTTATTTTGTTAATATTGTTTCAAATTTTTCAGAAATATTGAACTGAAGGTTACGGATTCTTCTGATTGGCACTTCTCCCAGCAAAATTTTTGGGAATCCCGCTGTTAGTCGAATATGTTCAGGGCCCGCTGTAGCGGTTACGTCGCCCTGGACAAAAAGACAAATTGCCATCCCTTAAGAATATATATAGATTTTTTTTAAGCAAGTCTATGCATGTTCAAACACAAGCCGAAGCAGCGTTTTGCTCGCGTGCTAATGCTATCCTGTTCAGAGAAGTATATGCATGTTCAAACAAGTTCAAGCATAGTCCTTTAGAAATTCTGCTTAATTTTTCAATAATTGGTGTAGCTACACACTGTAAATTTTAGCAAACGAAAAAATCGATATGTGAAATTTTCTATTAATTGAGTATTAAACATATCAATATTTTTCTCGCACTTACAGCCAAAATGGTGCCCCTAAATTTTGGCGCTCCGGAAAGATGTCCGGGTTGCCAGCCACTAGAGAGGGGGCTATGTTCGTAATTCTAATATAAGGTATATTTATAAATATAAATGCTTATATTTCACGTTTATGAGAGATGATAGGCACAAGTTGGATTTTCCACTGCAGAACCATGCGAAATATTACAGGTCTGGAAAATATTGCTCGCTCAGCCTTACGTGGGTGAAAGTAATAATAATAATAAAAATCAGCACAGAATAAGATCGAAATTGTGGAGCTCAAGAGTATTAGTGTGAGGTGGTTTGTGAAATGTTCTTGGTGTTGTGTGATGTATGTTTGTAGTGGCAGTATGTAGTACGAGCGGTTTAGTACAAGGGCTTCGTATGTTTAAGAGAGTGAAGTATTAGAAAATAATCAAGAAATCACCACTATTCTTGAAATAAATATATTCTCTAAGCGAATTTAAATAGCTTTATAATATCACAGCGATTATGTATAAATCAATTATTATTTATCTAGATTAAATGCTACACTCTTATGTTTTAACTTATAACTGGCACAGTTCTGATGTGTTCTCCTCGGTGTCTACAAAAAAAACTGTATCTTAGTAAATGATCTAAAATAAAGGCAAATCTCTATCACTGGCATGAGTTTTAAGAGAGCGATTCCTGAAAAGTATTCTGGCTTTGAAAGCAGAATGCAGACTGTCCAAGAATGCCCTGCTCTAGCGGGGGATTTTCTCTTACAAAAGAGTTGGCCTAACGGATTCTTGTGCCTTTGTTTCTTTAATTGCAATGACCTTAGATTACAGTACCTGACTCTAAATACACACTTTTTGAAGGTAAATTCACTATTTATTTTCCAAAACTGCTTCAATTAAATATTGTCAAAATTCACTAAACTATTTTTCACAACTATTATTTTTGCATTTCTTTCTTACACTACATTTGCTTAATCATTGTCGTGACAGGTCACAACCTCCAGATTCTAACCAGCAGTATTCCACATTTTGTAGTTATTATTTCGAATATAAGAATTTTTTTTTTTTTTTTAGTTATTTATTTTTCTATCTAGTTTTTTATTTTTCTGAATTGTCTGAGCTGTATACGATCTGAGCAGGCGTGCCCCAAGGCAGTATACTGGGACCAATCCTATATACCATCTACACTGCTGATATTCCTACTCACCCACAACCTTAATAACGACCTATGCTGATGACACCGCAATATTATCTTCCCACTCTGATCCTAGTCAAGTCTCTACCATTACCCAAGAGCACCTTGAGCTCATTGAAACTTGGTGTAAAAAATGGAGAATAAAGCTTAACCCCACCAAGTGAGCCCAGGTTACATTCACATTAAGACGACAGACCTGCCAACCACTAACTATTAACGGTTCAGACATACCCACATCCACCGAAGTACGTTACCTAGGTCTCTACTTAGACAGTCGCCTAACGTGGAACCCACACACAAGACTTAAAAGAAAAGAACTAAACAGACGCTACGGACTACTTAGGAGACTTCTTGGACCTAAATCCACCATGACAATACATAACAAACTCACTCTTTACAAAACTCTTACTCAAACCAATATGGACATATGGAGCAGAATTGTGAGGCTCCGCAAAACCTTCCAACATACAACCAATACAATCTTTCCAATCCAAAGTCCTTCGTCGAATAATTAATGCACCCTATTAGGTTTCTAATCGAACCCTCCATCACGATCTAAATATTCCATTCGTCAATGATCTTATCCACACCCTCTTCCAGAAATTCCACAAAAACCTACAAGTTCATCCAAATCCTGTCGCCCAATCATTATCCACACCGTCCCATCCTGAAAATATTCCACGGCGTTTAAAGCGTCGTTGGCCTCGTGATCTCCTTCTCTCCCAACCTGCCAATAATAAGTCCTAGGAAGTTCCAGCGCTGGCTGGTTTCTTCTATCACGCTGTCCTAGTTGTGGCGGTGATCCCAGTTCAGTGTCACAGTTTGTATAATATCTTGTACACCACATTTGCCAATGTATATATTGTACAGATGCAAAAAAAAGAAAAAAAAAAGTTATTTATTTTTGAGGGGTAAAAAATAAAAAACTGCTTCCTCAAGTTATGGCATTGATAGTCTCTAGCTGATAGAGAGACAAACTTGCGTACTCTGACTTGAACGGTCCCGACACACTTTGAGAATTTGATTGCTTTGAGATTTCACTATGAATTCTTCAAATTTTTTTTTTTTTTTTTAAAGGAATGACATCGCGCAACTCTTCAGAAATACGAAGAAGCATATTCCATTCAAATGGAAATATTTGTCAAAATAAATGTACATTATTTTCATAACTAATTTCCCAATTTTTTTTTTTTTTTTTAATTTAAGGCGTCTCAACATCTGTGGTCATTTACGCCCGGAGCCTTCTCAGTGCACTGCCGGCCTCCGAACTGTGTTCTCCCGTTACAGTCAACACTGTCCATCACCGGGGACAGTAAGCTGTAGGGGCCCCTAGGAAGAGAAAATCTAAGGGCAGCACGGCTGGATTCGAACCTGTGATCTCCGCGTTGCTAGTCCAGCGCGCTACCACTGAGCTAATCCCTTCCCTTTTATGTTTTATGTTCCCGCTTGTGTTTTATTTTGCTTCATAAAGTTGCTAAATTTAAATCTATTTCATAGTTTCACATCTTGTAGAAACTTTTTTTTTTTGCTGTAAAGAACAAAAATGAACTTTTAAATTATATATATATATATTTATATCGCAAATTATTTGCAGAAACACTAACATGACTTTGATTATATTGGAATTCACAAATTGAATACTTAACCTCGGAATTTAATCTCGAAAATTTTACCTCTTATGCCAATTTAGGTAATACGTTTTTAATGTAATAAATTAAAAAAGACACTCAATAAAGACTAAAAAAAAAAATAATAATAATTTTGAAATATATATTTTGTTGGATTTGTTGGAAATATATAACAATTTTTTGGATTTCGTAATATTTGAAGCAAATCCTGTTGTAGTATACCTGAGAAAATATATAAAATACGTAAAACTGCACTTTTGATGAATCGTTTTTATAGGAAAAATTTGTGTTTCACGTATAACTATAGAAAAGTGAAATCTGCGATATTTTTTTTTTTTTAATTGAATTTTGTGGTGAATAGTCAGTTTTTTGGTCATAATCCTATAGTTCCCTGCAGTAATGCGTTCCTCGTGCCGTACTTTAAGGAGTTGGTTTTATAAATATTTAATAATTAAACAATTTTTTTTTTTTTTTTTTATATCACAAGTAAAATTTTATTTCAACTACTTCAATGCATTAGAAAAAGAACCAATAGTTTTGTATGTATATCTTTCCTTTCTTTTTTTTTTATTTATTTATTTTTTTTTTATCATCATTTCTTTCAAAAAACATACATTTTATATTGAAAAAATAACTGTATTTTTCCCCTTTCTTTCTTTCTTCTTTATTTATTTATTTATTTATTTTTTTAGTACAATTCTATTATTTTTGTAAAAATTAGGGGTTTTACAAACATGAAGTTTTATAGAAAATAAAAAGTTTTAAAAGATAGATTATTTTGTACAAACAGAGCTTTTTTTTTTTATTTATTTCATTTTTTTTTCTTTTTGTATTTATATTTTCGTTTAACTTTCTTTTGAAAGAAAGTAAAATAACATATAATGAAACAGTATTCATTTTTTTTTTAACGAAAAATTAAGTAAAATTGTTTCTCAATTATAATATCATCACAATCAGACTGCACACCAGCCTATTTTAAATCTATTTATTATTATTTAAATTTAAATTATTTAAAAAAAAAAAAGGGAAAATTATAATTACAACTTGGGAAGTTTTACAAACATAACTAAACAATAATTTTATTTACATAATAAATTATTATAACTTAACAATATACAAAAAAAAAAATTTAAAAAAAAGATTAATTGTAAATAATATATAGCACTGTTTACAAAGTAATTGTCACAAAAAAGAATTTGTTTCAAAGGACTACATAATATCAAGTGTGTCTAAATTAATACTAAATTGATACTATATAGTGCTGGAAACTTAACGACAATGTAAAAATTATTCTTATAAAGAAATTAAAATAATATGTATAATTATAATTAAAAAAATAATAATTAACTGTACACAAAGAAGATCGAAATAATACACAAAAATATTTATAAATAATATATAAATATACAATGCACAAAAAAAAAAAAAAAAAAACGACTGGACATAATATGTTGATTATGTTGATAGTAAAAAATTGGAATATTATTTACTGAACTTTTTATCATTTCTTTTAAGCATTTCTTTAATGTAAATAAAGTGAAGCAGAATTTAAAATATTCAGTATATAAAAACAAAAATTAAATTTAATACCACAAATGTGATTTCGTTCAGTATGAGAATAGAGATAAGCTGTCCACAATTTTGTAATCAATTTTGTGAGCAAAATTTATGGACCGACAAATAATCCACAACCTACATTTTCCCAAAAGAAGTGTACCTTTTTCATCATGACTTTTAAAAATACGCTTGGTGCAATTCAAGCTTTCAAGGAATAACACTTTAAAAAAAAAAAAACCTTTATTACAACATGAAGGGCCATGGCTGGCGATTTTTATAGGAAGGAGAATGTGTGGGTAAACATGCCACGGTTCCCACTGCAGTTCTAACCTTGCTTACTAACTAACTGTAACTGCTCACTTTTTCTCATGATTTTGAGTCAATAGCGTCTTTGTCCTCAAGGGTGTTGAACACAGGAATTTTCACACCAAAGGCGAGTGCACTAGTTTACTAAACCAACGCATGCCAAGGAATATGCGTACTATCAGAGACATTTTCCGTGATAGCCTGCTTCATTTTGTGGTCATCGACCGGTTTCGGGCGTTCGCCCATCTTGAGGCTGTGTTTGTCAGACAGTGTGATAACACAGACTTGTAACCAGAGGCAAATTCAGTTACACACTCCCAAATGTGTATGTAACTGAATTTGCTCTTGTGCAAGTCTTATGTTATCACACTGTCCTGACAAACTCATCCTGCAGATTGGCGAACGCACAGAACCGGTCGATGACCACAAAATGAAGCAGGCTATCACGGAAAATGTCTCTGAACATCGATTATTTTGAATCTTACTTATCCGATCGCTGATTTTTAGAGAATAACAGCGCTTATGAGGCGTTCCGCGAATACGTGTGAAGCTGTACGGAACCGTCGTGCATGTCGGATTGAGTATCGAAATTATTTTAATCTAGTCAGGTAAGCGGAGTGCGTATGAAGTTTGAATGTAATTTATTGCTGGACCGGAGAATGATTGTGTAGGTATGTTGGCTTTAAATTAGTGTTTTAATTTAGTGTTAGGATTATGTTTAGATTAGGTGCTTATTAGATGGGTGAATGTAGGTAAGCATGAATGTAATTTATTGATTGGTTGGAATATGTATGTCAGCTAATAGGTTTTTATTTTTAGTGCATACGATATGTATCCCCCAGGAATATCGAGTCTTGGATTGGGGGGGGGGTCCTTTGGGCAAATAACTATTAGTGCCTCAATTTTTCTTTTTGACAGGTATTACGGTATATTTTTCTTTTTTCGAGGTTATAAGTTTCCTTGAGGGTTGGAATCAGTATAGGACGGTTGGTGATGTGTTCAGTGCAGCATATTTGGGCAGGTATGAGCGCGAGCTCAGGAACTGCCCGTGCCTGAGGATAAATAAGAAAAGGAACTCTTCCAACCTCATTTTTGATGATTTTTTTTTTCTTTGTTTAAAGAGGTTGGTTCCTTCAAGTTTTAATAACTGATACTAAAATTTATGGGCGGGACTAATCTGTAGTTAAACATATTTTCATAACCCAAAACTTGCTGAACAAAATCATATAAAAAATTAAATAAAAAAAAACAAAAAAACAAATATTTTATATGGCTTTCAATGAATTATAATAATGAACAGACTACGCCAACTTGTTTTCGAAGGAAAGAGAGCTGGAAGAAGATCTTTCGAAAATGGATCTCTTGGACAAATCTATGAGAGAACCTCTCAATAATAAACGATACCTATATTTTAAGTTACATTTCCTTTACTTACACTGAATAGTTTGAAATTCTATCATTTTCTTTATAATAGAAAAATGCTTAATATATCGAACCAAAAAATTTAGGAAAAATATTCAGAACTTATTACAAAAGAAAAATTGACAGATTGTTGTTCAGACATTTCCTTTTTTTTTTTTTTGGCGCAGAGCTGCAAAAAAAAAGAGAGAGGAAATTTAATGAAAAATCGATAATCAATTATTTAACAAAAGACTGGTGTGTTGTGAGTTTAATAAAAATTATAATATAAATAATTCCCTTGTTTATTTTGAAAAAAAGAAATAATTACCACTTTTTTTTTTAAATTATTTTTTAATATTTATTATTTTTTTTATTTAAAAAAGAAAAACTTAACAATTTTTTTAATTTTAATTAATTTTTATTTTTTAGTTAATTTTAAAATTTTACTTATTTCTTTTTTTTTTTTT
>JAAEAF010010559.1:0-30331 GCA_011037195.1 Triatoma infestans
GATAGAAAGAATGAAATTTTAGGCACCGGAAAATGTATTTCTACATTTTTCAAACTGGGAGAAACTAAAAAAAATAAAGCATTCATATTCATTTGGTTCTTGACCGATTTCGAATTTTCATCCATCGACAGTCGACAGAGCAAATTCACCAAGTCGTGTAGAGAGTTCACTTCAACGTAATGTTTCTGTTACACTAACACTAGTTGGTTGTATGTATATATGCGGAGGTTATTAGATTATGTACCATGTGTTTTTAATGACAAAATAAACCGGTCACGACCAAATGAATATGCATGCTACGACGGATAGAATACCAGATATTATCCAGCATTGCGGATCCATCACACATATTCAATATTTTAATTCTATTTATTATTATTTAGATGATACTATTATATAATAAATTGAAATAGCACTTTAGAGGAAAATATAACCCCACCTGTCCGCTAAATGTTCAATTATATTCATGAACTTACTCAGAGGAATGTTTAAAATAAAAAAACATAGCTTTTTTTTATATATATGAAACTTTATTGGTGTGGTGTTGTTATAGTTTGTAGTGGTAGCTTGTGGCGTGAGCGGTTTTGTGAAGGGCTTGTGATATGATATGTTTAAGAGAGAAGTATTAGAAATAATTAAGAGATCACACTGTTTTTAAAATAGATTATATTCTCTAAGTGAATTTAAGAACTTTTAAAATATACAACTATTATGTTTATAAATCAATTATTTATCTAGAATAAAGGCTAAACTCTGCAAAAGGCACTGAATTTAAGAGAGCGATCCTGCCCTACGTGTTCTGCTTGAATGTCTACAACAGACTGTCATGAAAGTATGCCATCTAAATGTTCGTTCATCTTCCCCTGCGAGAAGAAGAGGTAGACAGACAATGCTAACAAGGTTCATGAACTCTTCCTGTAACTGTACTCTTCTACCTGGGTTATCCTTTTTTGCAAACGAGCTTGCATTTTTCTCATAATTTTCTTCAATTAAAACAGATACAATTTCTTGCATCCATCACATATACTAATAAGTTTAAAGAGAAATATTGGAGCCGATTTTGAAAAATATTGCAAAAACTAAAAATTTATTCTGTAAAATGCGATTTCCGGTTGAAGAATTTCGACAGATGATTTGCTGTCAAATACCCTTGGTGATACCCACGTGGAATGTCAATGTTGAACTTTCTGCGATTTTTCGCCTTTGAGCTCTGCTGTTTACATATATACACACACACACACACACATTTTCTAAAAATCTCTTTTTGGGACTCAGGGAACCTCAAAGTGTGTATTTCCGGGGAAAACTCCATATCGCAAATTTGACAAAATTACAATAATTCCTCTAAAAGCAGTTAGAGAAAGTAAAAATGATACAGAACACATAGCAACTCAGACTCCTGGGTTAAAATCCAAGCATTGCGCCCTTAGAATTTTTCCTTCTCCTAAAATCCACTACGTCCATCGTCCGGTGCAAAATGCGTGTTTTTCTATAATAAAAAACTGCTGGAAGGCCGCACGCCAATTACACAGAGGTCAGCGCCTTATTTAAAAAGTACAATGTTAACACGCGTTTAATTTTATTAACAGAATTTTTATCTTTTTTGCAGTGTTATTGTTTACAATATTTTATGTTTATATAATAACTCAATTTTTTTATTTATATAACCGGATTCTCTCTTTCTAAAGCATGTAGGACTTCTGAGGTAAAGAGCGTTAGGCTTTGAACACTAGTGTACAACTGCAGATGAGTGTATGGGTTCTAACTCATACAATATAACTCATACAATATAAATACATATTACAAGTATTGGTAGAATTCCAAACTTAAAAAAAAATCGGTTAGCCTGAGAACAAGTTTGAATTTTTTTGGAATTTTCTCGAAAACGCTTGAACGATTTTCTTTAAACTTTGAATGCTGATTGCACAGATAACTTTTTTATTTATTTTTTGTTTGAAATTTATAACAGTAAAGTACAACAAGTAAATATGATGATAGCTAGTACAGTAACAGGAAGTTTAGATTGGAGAAGGCATCCAGTGGTGACACTCCATTATCATGGAACATTATTTCACTGTGTCATGACAATAGTAGATCGCGAGGCCATCTTCTCTTCAATCTCCTTAGGGGATTACGTGGTATTGTATGTAGGACAGGAAAGCTGTACTATTACAGAATTGGCATGAGCTGCTGTAGAGGAATGAAATTTGAGAAAACGACATTGCCCTAGATCGTGGACAAAAGGAATATTCAGGTCATATAGTGAGGTTCGATATAAAAAATGGATCATTAAGGATTTCCCGAAGAATATTTGACTGCAAGGATTGGATGCGTTAAGAATTGAAATGCTTAGTCGATCCCCATACTTCAATTCCGTATAACCAAGTTGGTCTTAGTAACAGCAGGTGTAAAAGTCTTTTGTTGTTGTAAGTTTAGTTTTAATCGCCTGTCGATTTGCTTTCCGAGGAGTTTATAGCACTGGTTAACTTCTTGTCTTTTCAGTCTGATATGTGGATTCCATGTTAATCGTCTGTCTAGGTATAGTCCAAAGTAACGTACATTGTTAACTTATAGAATAGGTATTTGGTTAATGGATACCATTTTGGTAGGATTTTTCGCCGTAGCGTAAATACAATGTACTTTGATTTGGTTGGCTTGGTTTTGATTTGCCATTTAACTAACCAGGTCTGCAGTTGGTCGAGGTGGGTCTGGAGAGCCCTGATAGCAAAAACAGGATCGAGATGAGAGGACAGAATAGATTTGTGCAGTATATGGATGCTGTAGAAGAACTGCTGTGTATAAGGTGTACAGAAGAGGTCCGAGGATGCTGCCTTGGGGAACACCAGCTCTACCCAAGTGTATATACGATTCTGCTGCTTTACAGCTGACCCTGAAATCTCTCTCTTGCAGATATAATTTTAGGATAAGGTAGTAAGTGAGAGGAAATATGTCCTCCAGTTTAGATTAGACTAGATTGTTATAGGGGATTATTGCACTGAGACCTAAAAGATCTATTGTGCCCCCCCGGAGCCTTCTCAATGCACTACCGGCCTCCAAGCAATGTTTTCTAGCTATAGACAACACTGTTCATCACCGTACAGTGAGTTGTAGAGGCTCCTAGGAAGAGAAAATCTAAGGGCAGCATGCTGGATTTGAACCTGGGACCTTCGCGTTGCTAGTCCGCCGCGCTGCCATTGAGCTAATACCATCCTTCATCCTTCAGCTTACACAACAGGCCTTTTTTTTATTTGAAAGCACTTTCCGGAAAAACTGACATTAAGAGGTTCTGCAGAATTTGTTGCGTTAAATTTCAAATAGTTATTTGCTTTTCTTCAATGCTATTAACGCTGTTTACTGGACTACATTGTAACTGCATTGAAATGATTACCTGAGCCTAGGGATCATATCAGCAAGTAACCCTACCCATATTTATGTTAGAGCTCTGAAAAAAAAAATTTTGAAACCTTGAAGAATCTTTGTCAATTTTATAATTATTTTATTAACTGCAGAAAGAGAAAGTCGTGTGAGTGTTTCGCACCAGATCGTCTTTTTTTCAAACTCAGGGGACATTAAGGAATTTTAAAAATTAAATTTTGAAAATTACACGCTTATTTCTCTGATAAAGAAATAGAAAGTCAAAAATTTATGTGTGTCCAATTTAACGGTGATGTCATTTTCTATCAATAATTCATTATAGTAAAATAAGTCTCTCGTAGGCTTGTTAGAAAACCCCTGGCTGGAGAAGGAAAAGTTTTTTGGAAATATAAAAGCTTGACATGTGTAATATATAAACTAAAAGGAGACGAAGTGTAGTAGAGAGGTTAGTGTAGCGTTGACATGAACTTCATCACTTAAGTCTGTCAGTTCATTCCCGCAAATAAGTAACATCGATCACTTGTCAGTTTTCATTTCCTTCCTTAAATTCTTAAACATTTATCACTCTGTTAGAACTTCATTGAAAGTAATACCATATTTTTGATAATTATATCGAGTAATTCTTATTAAATATATTAAGTCACATTCTTTTTTATATATTTTTATAATTTTTAATAATTATTGATTGCCCAAATATACAGAATAATATATCATTTCTTTTATTTCTTATTTTAATGCTATAACGAAATTAAGTTTGCACCAAAAAAATGTTTGATTGGTTGCCTTTAATTATATAAAAGATATTTGATGTGAAACACTCACACTGTATCAACTAAATTTGCTCTGTGCTCTCTGATATCACACTGTTTTGACAAAAAACATCCTCGTGATGGGCGAACTGGTCAACAACCACGAAAGAAGCCGGCTATCAGAGGAAAATATCTCTGAAGTTTATTTTTATTCAACATATCGGTTATCTATGATATTCTTCCTCAGGAACTGTTATTAGGAGAAGATTGAAGAGTGCAGTGAAATGTGAGCAGAAGGTTTTTTTGTAGTTATCAGGAGAAGATTTTTGTGTGGTTATCAAGCTTTTCCAAAGATCTACTCGGCACCTCGACCTACCCTTCGGCACCAAATATTCCCGAAGATTGACACCAAAGATACCCGAAATTTCGAATAAAATATAAACTTTCCTGAACGTTAAAAGTTTTCTTCTTTTGACCATTGTGTAGGGGAGGGTGGGGCTTGTGTTACAGGGGCTTGTTGTTACAGTGTAATTTTTTAAAAATCGGCTGACAGAAGCACTTCTTAAGTGGTCAAAGTTAAGAGATATGCGAGTGCTGTTTGTTGTAACCAGTTCCCGCTAAGATTCTGTTGCAGTGGCGGCATTGTGTGACTTTCCTCGAAATATCATAATGAAAGTTACATTTTATTATTGAAACCGAAAGCTGTGATCTGAAAACTACTAAAGGTAAGGCTTCCATACTTATGCTGTTAATTCTGCAGCCTTAACAATAATTTCAATACAATATGGTTTCGCTAGTATTCTTTGACCTATGTGTTTACGGATTAATTAGTGAAATAGCGTCAGTGGGGTTAGTTGTTACACTTGGTTGGAGCATGTTGCTACAGTGTAACAACTTGCCCCACTGCATATCTTAAATCAAATCACGGCAGATCTTAAAAGAAATGAAGCTAAAAACAAAAAAACGAGAAAGTTGGCAATTCTAACAAAAAGAAAATCTGTGTCTCCAAAGCTGCGAACAAGAATCAAAAAAATAATTTGCCATCTTCAAGTTCCGGCGAAGAAGATGAGGACTGGCTGAAATGTCTAAAACCATGGTCACAGTCAAAAGGTGGAGAAAATTGGGTTGAATGCATGCAGTGCAAAAGATGGGCCCATTCAAAATGTGTTAAAAATGACCCTAGATATATTTGCCACAATTGTAACTCGGCCTTAGAGATGGCAATGGCAGTGAATAGAAAGAGAATGAATGTTCAAGCATTTAAGTTATAATAATCCATGTTTATATCATAATCAAGCTATTATTATTAAAATAAAGATCTGATAATTTGTTTATTGAACATATTTCAGTTTTATTTCCTTAAAATAAACACCCAAACATGTATTTTATACATTGTAACAACTTACCCTCCGCATGTAACAACAAGCCCCACCGAAGTGCCCCACTTCGTTGTTATAGTATGCGCATTTTAATAGTATTTGAATTTTTTAAACGTTTCTTCATTTTGAAAAATCTCCAAAAAATATATAATGAGGCAACAAATTAATCAATTTTCAGCAATTTTGAGTGCTACATACAGCGATTCAAAAATGTTAACCGAAATTTGTAACAGCCCCAGCCTCCCATACTCCCGTGTTATTACGAAATGACCAAACTTACCCAAGTATCAGAGACATTTTCCGTGGTAGCCCTGCTTCATTTTGTGGTCATCGACCGGTTTCGGGCGTTCGCCCATCTTCAGGATGCGTTTTTCAGACAGTGTGACAAAACACAGACTCGTACAGAGCAAAGGGGTAGTTTACCACTGAAGAAATGTAAGATGTGTGTAAACTACTTTGACAATGTGCAAGGTCTTTGTTGTAAAACTGTCTGAAAAACGCATCCTGAAGATGGGCGAACGCCCGAAACCGGTCGATGACCACAAAATGAAGCAGGTACCACGGAAAATGTCTCTGATGCTTTCCAGCTTGCGGAACCAACCACCACAACATTAACCAATTATTTAATGATAAAACTTAATTGTAAAACTCACGTTATCCGTGCATGAATTTAGGTTTAAAAAATAATTATGTATTTGTATTTTATAAATATTTGCTCGATTTCATGTTACGCATCCTATAAGTGGCCAGTTTTCGTATTTCGATGTTTGAAGTGGGTGTGGGGTGACTGGACAAAATATTTTTTTTTTTTAATAATTTTTATGGCATCGACTGCTCTGGTCTTTAGCCATACACTTTATCTTCCATATCACTCTGTCCATGTCCATTTCGATGTTCAGTTATTTACAACGCGCTATGAACAATGATGTCTAATACACTCTTACTAAATCCATCACAACTATTACGTCACCAATAAATACTTTTTCCCACAAATATACCATTGTAATATATATAAGTAATCTACTTATACAGGTGGCTTACTCCTCCTCCCGCCCCTTTAATGCTCAGCTAAAATTCTGTACAATATTTACACAGCAATCACTCTCACATTCATACAGGTGCCGGGGTTGCCAATCCCAGCTCAGACCCATCCCTCCAAGAGTCAGTGGCTCCCGAGTTAAAATAGTGCAGGAAAGGCTTCCTACACGACCAAAAATTGCCACACCTGGCCGGTATTGACCCCCCTACACTCATTCACACGTATCTTTCATACCTATATCTAAATCTAATTATAAATCTTATTCTATACTTACCATCTAGTGGGATTGTAGTACTCGATATTCCTACAATCCCGGCCTATCTAACCTACATAAACCTACATCACTCAATCCTCGTTCACGCAAATAAATTACTTTCATACAAATGCATTCATTCTGTTGTAACTATATACGTCTAACCTACATAAACCTACATCACTCAATCCTCGTTCACGCAAATAAATTACTTTCATACAAATCCATTCATTCCTGCGTTACTATATACCTCTATACTGTTACTATATACAACTATTAAAAATGGTACTACTATATGTTTCTAAACACCCCCAATGCCTTTAAGAAACCAATTACTCCTCTCATCTTATTACTTTCAACCAGATTCTCATTCAGACTGTCCGAGAGATTATACAGCTGTCTCATCTCATTTAATTCTCTACAAGTGCATAGTATATGGTGAACAGTAAGTCGTTCGCCACATCTTTCACATAATGGCGGGTCTCTCCCAGCTAAGAGGTACTGGTGTGTGAGGAGTGTATGGCCCAGTCTGAGTCGATGAATTTTGACTCTCTCGCTTCTGTTTAAGGACAAAGGAGGTTTCCAGCTGTTTACATTCTTTTTTATTAAGGATAGGGCATTTTCAATGTGTTGCCACTCTTGTTGCCACTTATTCTTTATGGCGTCTGATAAATATGCCTTGACATCTGAGTGCTTGGCAATATGTGCCTCTGGGGTCTCTTTTTCAGTGGCTTGCCGAGCTGCTTTATCAGCCATCTCATTACCTATTATTCCTACATGGCTAGGTATCCAGGTGAAAGTAATGGTTTTGCCACTATCAATTAAGAAGGTTAATAGAGCCAGAATCCGCTGATTGAAAGTATCTTTAGAAAATTTATCATTAAGACCTTGAAGGACGCTCATTGAATCGGATGCAATCAAGAACTGAGAAATGTTTATAGTCATTGTGCAGAATAGTAGAGCTTGCCATAGTGCATATTGCTCAGCTGTATAAATTGAAGTATATTTCGGAAGCGCCCAGGAATGTGACTGGTTATCTACAACAATAGCACTTCCGACACCGGTACCGGTTTTGGAGCCATCAGTATATATTACCGTGAAATCCGAGTACTCATCTAGAATGGCACGAAATTTTTTCCGGTAGATTTCGCCAGGTGTATCATTCTTATGTGAGATGGTGAGCTCGTTCAGAAAGCGGACAGATGCTGTTTTCCAAGGGGGAACCTCAGTAGTACTAACAGGCAGCATCCTTGGCAAATGCAAGTCAAGATTTTGTAATAGTTCAAAGGCCCGCACCCCAACTGGTCTCGTAATTGTTGGTCTTGACTCATATCTTTGATTCTTACGAAAAAGCACTCTATAATTCTGATGGTTAGGATAAGCTCTCAGTGCGGAAACATAAAACAGCAGGAGCTTCTGTCGCCGTAAACGCAGTGGTAGAAGACCCGACTCGCTATACAGGCTAACTGAAGGTGTCGTGGGGAAAGCCCCTAGGGCGCACCTGATGCCTCTGTGATGCAAAGGATCCAGAGTTTTTAAAATAGATTTACGTGCTGACGAATAGGCTATACATCCATAATCCATACGGGAGAGCACTAGTGAACTGTATATTTGGAGTAGGGTGTCTGGATCGGCACCCCATTTACAATTTCCAAGGCACTTCATAATATTTAATACTTTTTTACACCTCAAAACCAAATCGGCTATGTGTAAACGCCGTTTAGTCTTGAGTCAAAAATCAGGCCTAAAAATTTGGCCGAGTCTTTACACTGAATGGACATGTTTTTGAGAGTTAGCTTTGGATCCTCATGTGGTTTCCTCAGTCTACAGAAATGTACACATTGTGTTTTTTCAATTGAAAATTTGAATCCTACTTCCTCTGCATTTTGAACTATCTGATTTATAGACATTTGTAATTTTCTGTTTATTTTGCCTATTGTTTCATCCGTGCAGAAAATAGTAAGATCATCGACATAGAGGCATTTGCCAACAGAGGGATCAGTATTAGAAGCAATGTTATTTACTGCTATGGCAAACAGGGTCGCACTTATAGTAGATCCTTGAGGGACACCATTTTCTAACATTCGGACCGAAGATAGAGTATTTCCTACTCTCACCCGGAAACTGCGATTGTTTAAAAATGAGGATACAAATAACGGCAGGTTTCCACGTAGACCCCAATCATGAAGTTTATGTAGAATACCATACCGCCAGGTCAGATCGTACGCTTTTTCTAGATCGAAAAATACTGCAACAGTATGTTTCCTATTTTTGAAAGAATCTTGAATTGCACTCTCTAGATATACAAGATGATCTACCGTGGACCTGTGTTTTCGAAAACCTGCCTGGTGTTCCACTAACAAGGAATTTTTCTCGAGAAACCACATTAGCCTTGTATTAACCATTCTTTCCAGTATCTTCCCGAGACAACAGGTAAGACTAATGGGCCGATAACTGGATGGACACAAGGGATCTTTACCTGGCTTTAAGAGCGGTACTATGGTAGCTTCCTTCCACTGACTAGGGTAGCAGCTGTCCTCCCAAATTTTATTAAAAAGGGCTAGCATCATTAATTTAATATGTTCAGGGAGGTTCTTGAGCATCTCATAATGGATAGTATCTGGGCCCGGAGCTGAGGATTTATTGACCTTAAGCGCTTCGTTAAGTTCTAGCATTGTGAAAGGCATATTGTAATCGTGTTCTTCATGGGCATTAAAGTCTATTAGGATCTCCCGTTCATCTCTAGCAGCAAGGAAGCTTTGGTCATAATTCTGGGAACTGCATGATCTTTCAAAATGGTTCGCTAAGGATTCCGCTATAGTATCTGGAGTGTTAACGATAATTCCATTATCCAAACGGATGTGTGTAAGCGGGAAAGGGATTTTGGTACCAGCTATGGTTTTAACTTTTTTCCAGATCTCTGTTAAAGAGGTCTCTGGTTTAATTGATGAAACATAGTCAACCCATAGTCAATGTGGATCGTTTACTTTCCAGAACGGGCAGACGTGCTTTAGCTCTGGCTTTTTTGAAATTGATCAAATTTTCTGTGGTGGCGTTTCTACGGAAACTATTAAAGGCTTGTTTTTTCAATTTTATTATATCACTTACCTGTGGATTCCACCATGGTACGATGCGCTTAGCAGGTTTACCGCTACTTTTAGGAATGGCAGCTTCTGCAGCTGTAAGTATTGACTGAGTTAGTGCATCAACCAACTGTGAAGGGTCAGTATTCTGAGACAGCATAACAATTTTTTGTTGGAATAATGGCCACTGTGCTTTATGGATCAACCATTTTCGAGGGTTGGATGGCATTGTTTTAATTCTACCACTTTCTATGATTATCGGGAAGTGGTCACTATTGTAAAGGACGTCCAGGACGCAAGGAGAGTCTGGGCGACGACAACGATAGATCTATAGCGGAAAAAGTGCCTGTTGCAACATTAAAGTGTGTTGATGATCCTGTATTTATTAATGAAATGCTATTCCGATCCAGTAGTTGCTCTATTAGTCGACCCCTAGTGTCATTAGAAACAGAACCCCAGAGTACATTATGAGCATTGAAGTCCCCAACCAGTAAAAATGGAGTAGGAAGTTGGGAAATAATTAGCTCTAAATCTCGTAACTGCCAATCGGCATTGGGTAGATATATGTTGCATATTGTCACTGAAACAGGAAATGATATTTGGATTGCAACAGCTTGCAATGGTGTGTCCAGTTCAATAGGGCTGAAGCGCACATCTCTTCTAATTATAAGTGCTACACCTCCTTTTGCTCGCACATTCACCACTGCATCTTTCCTTGCTATTACGTAATTTCTGAGAGAATAGGGTTGCCCCGGTTTAAGATGGGTCTCTTGTATACACGCACATATAGGGTCGTATTTTGTCAGAAGCATCTTCAAGTCACAATAATGAGTTAAAATCCCATTGCAGTTCCATTGTAAAAAATTTCCATTTTAGGTTTTTTGAAATATCAATAACATAAATTCGAAATAATAAAACTCTAACCAAAACAAAAAAGAAATAATGTAAAATAAATATCATTTTACAATGTAGTAAAAAAAGGACATAAAAATGGAATAACGATTAAAATTTTATAACAGTGCGAATCACACTTCATTTCCGGGGTTTCCCCTTTGGCCATCCTTTTTTCTTTTTTCCCCTGCTACGAGGGGATTTTCCTGGACTATCTTGGGTCACAGAGCCATCAGTAGAGGGTTCATCTTCTGCTCCTCTTATCTGGGTATGTTTTCTTTTTTCGGAACCCACCTCTGAGCGTGCGGGACTTTGACTAGTCACCGAGCCCGTTCGTGGCCTGAGCGGCACTGGCAGGGTGCCAAGTCTCTGAATGTAGGGTGAAACTACATCTTTTGATACGAATACTGTTTTCAAAACTGAAACCAGTTGGGGTACAAGTTCTTTAACTAGTGATGATATATCTACTTTACTTGGCCCGCTGGATGCGACTCTGGCGTAAGATATTCCTTGTGGAGTGGGAATTACTACTTTTCTTTTGGCTTCCAAGTAAGATAGATTTTCTTTCACCTTTATCTCCTGTACTGCCATTTCAGTCTTAAAAACTGGACAATTACGAGAGCGCGCTGAATGGTTGCCTCCACAGTTTAAACAAACGATTGGCTCCTCACATGATTTTCCTTCATGAATACTTTTACCACAGACGCAGACTTGATCATTAGGTCACTTCAGAAGGATATGACAATATTGCTGGCAACGAAAACAACGAAGAGGAGCGGGAACGTACTGTCTGACCGGAAGTGAGTAGAAGGCTACTTTAATTCTGTCCGGAATCTTTGGTTTATTGAACGTCAGAATGTGATTAGCCGTATCATTGAGTTCGCCATTAATCCTAGACTTGATACGTCTAACTTCAATTACTCCTTGCTCTTTCAATTCGAGCGCGATATCTTCAACTGTACAATTTAGGAGGTCTCTACAGAAGATAACACCTTTGGAAGTGTTGAGTGTCTGATGGGCACTGACTGTGATGTTCCAGTTTCCCATTTTCTTAATATTACATAATCGCTTAGATTGTGGCGCTGAAACAGTTTCAATCAGTAGCAAACCATCTTTTATCTTTTTAATCGTTTTTAAATCTCCTACTAGTCCAAATAGCAATTTGTTTAAAATAAACGGGTTGTCCTTGGAGAAATCTCCATTCTCCTTTTTTACGATCAGGAACAGAGGGGATACCGCCTTTTCCTGATTCGTATTAATTGGGTTATTTGGTGGACCCATTACCACGTCCGTTTTTAAAGAGGTGGACGCCTCTGAAATGTTTTTAGATGGAGATTGATTCATTCAGATCCCACGAGTAGCCAAGGACCAAAACTGTCACCCACAGCAGAGCCTGGATACCGCGGGAAGGCTACATTCCAACCGGAGGTCGCCTGGTATCCGGAGGGCACCGTTTGAGACGGCCAGGATCCCTGCCGCCAACCAATCCATCGGCACGGTAGCTAACACCTTAGATTAGGGCCCTAAAAAGTGTATCCTGTGTACGTGTGCGTATACATTTGTGTGTGTGTGTGTGTGTGTATGTGTAAGTGTGCATGTTTGTGTCGCTGTGTAAAGTATCGTGTTCCCTGTTCAGTATACCCCCCTGTCCGGCTGGGCAAGTAGGGAGAGCCGACCTTCCTAAGAAGTGCTAGTCACTTCCCCCGTTATCCTATTAGTCGCCTCTTACGACATCCAGGATATGGAGCAGGCCTATTCTGTCCTCGGTCCTGCAGGGGCAAATATAAATATTTGCTCGCTACATTAGAGAATGAAGCTGAAAATGGAGAAGAAGAAATTATCAATCGCATTAGTCACAAAACAGCCCTGAATTTTGCTGACACATTGTTGGAGTACATCGACCAATGGGAATTCGATTATAATGACTCTTAGAAAAATTCGAACTGATATTAAAAAATCATTAAAAGATTCCTGCAAACAAACCAAAATCACAGATTTTCTTAATAATAATGAGCATAGAACATGTTAAAATTGTCTGCCTTAGAAATGTATATGTTGTATTTTAGAAATAAATAATTATAGTTCAGATAATCCGTGTTTTTCGATTATCCTGCCGCCTCTCCCCACCATTAGCCCGGATAATCGGGTGTTTACTGTATATAGGAAATAATATGATTATGATACAAGGGAGTTGAGAATTTTTTCGTGTTTGAGATAAACCGAGATTCGCAAATATTGTTTTCTTAATAACGGTCATTAGAATTTAATGTTAATATTCTAAGTAGTTAGATCACACACTTTGGGTGATGAATGGTCAATGAATATATGAAAATTCCCTAATGTATTTAGTCTAATTTCTTTCTGAAAATTGTATTAATTAGTTTTAGAAACTAACCTTAATTCTTTCATAATTTTTACAATAATGAATATCGCTAAATCTCTTCTTCATTATTTTCAATTAAATTCTTCACTCAATACAAACTTTTTATTGAAATGGAATATTTCAAAATTCTTATAATGATTAAACTGTCTGACAGAATAACATTGTCTAGCCTAAAGAAAAGTAATAATAATAATATTAATTTGAATCTTTATTAAAAAAATTTTCTCATTTAAGTGAAAGCTTTTATTTAACTCATCTGCCAATTCTTCGCCCACCTTTTATTGCACCTAATTTACATATTTCTGTTGAAATTCTTTAGTTATGACCTGAAAGGAAATATTTGAATACTTTAAAAAATGTTCTATTCTTCCATTTTACTTAATTCAAAGTATTTAAAGGAGATAACACTTTATTGAACTCTACTTTTGAGTATTGTTATTTTGCAATATTTCTTATTTTAAAGTGAATAATTATCAGACGATTTTATTTGAATGTAACCTGTGAATTTATTGTTATCATCTTAACTTTATAAACTATTTGTCTGATTTAGAAGAGGATGCTCCCGTCTATGATGACATAAAAAGCAAATAAAGGAAAACGCTCCACATACAGAAACCTCTATATCGAAGAGTTCTTTAAATTTAAATTCTCTCGTAGACCATCACTAGTTAGGAACAACGTAATCTTTTACCGTGTCAGATTGTAGATTATTGTAGAGGATTATTGCACTGCGACCTTCCCCGGCCTCGGGGGGTCTTCTCCATGCACAGCCGGCCTCCAAGCAGCGTTCTCTAGCTACAGACAACACTGCCCATTACCAGATAGTGTGTTGTAGAGCCTCCTAAGGAGAAAAAATGTAAGGGCAGCATGCTGGATTCCAACCCGGGACCTCCACGTTGCTAGCCCACCGCGTTACCACTGAGCTAATCCATTCCTTCTTCCTTAGCTATCGCCAGTCAACTAGGGACGGAGACCCTAGTTTGTGTACTGTGTTTGTCTTTGTCTGTATAGTGTAGAGTGTATGTAGTTTAAGTGTATTGGGTACTGTTCTGATGAAGTTCATGGAATACTGAGCTGTAGTAACCCGTAGGGTCGCTACTCCCCAAGTAACTGCAAGCAACAGATACCCCTTGCGGGCATACCGTGTCAGATTACTTGCGGGAGTGTTTTCTTTTGATCTTTCTCGGCAGATTTGAAGTTTTGAACATATTAATTACTTGTTTCTTGTTGCTATCCTATCTAGCTGGAGCGCGAAACAACTACAGATAAGTGGGAAGTTGTTCCTGGTCTGAAATACTTGCGAAATCATCTGAGATATTTTCCATTTATTCTAAGATCATGTGTATGTTAAAACCGTTTGCTTGGACAGATTACAGAACGCAGAATTATATTCAAAAAAGCCATAGAGTGGATCCCTGTAAACTTGTTACGGTGTAACTGACCATAGTAACTGGCCTACAGGTGATTATTCTTTAGGCTTAATA
The DNA here is from genome assembly GCA_011037195.1 of Triatoma infestans. Taxonomy (NCBI): domain Eukaryota; kingdom Metazoa; phylum Arthropoda; class Insecta; order Hemiptera; family Reduviidae; genus Triatoma; species Triatoma infestans. Next base: position 14,637 of record JAAEAF010010559.1, read on the forward strand.
GAGAATAATCATTTTCTTTAGAATAGTTAGAATAGAGATAGAAATAAGGTAGGTTACTTTAGAGAAATAAATTGTAGGGATAAGGTAGTTGTAAGAATAAGGTTAGGTTTAGTGATAAGTTTAATAGAGAATTGGATTTAAGGAAACAAATAATCAGAGGCTGGAAGAAGAGAGAAGTGGAAAAGAAAAGAAGAAAAGGAGAGGCGACCAAGAAGAGAGAGGGGAGAGAAGAAGAAAAGAGGCGAAGGTTACGAAGGCTAACAGTAAAGAGGTTATGAGAGGTAAAATGTGAAGGGTAATTTTGGCGCCCAACGTGGGGCACTTAAAAATTGTTACCGCTCCTTCTGAGTGGCATAATAAAGGGGGGGGGGAGTTTAAAGAAGATAGAAACAAATAAATAAAAAAGAAATAACAGGAGAAGTGAAGCTTGGAAAAAAAGAAAGAGATGGGGAAGGTTTAAGGAAAAGGGAAAAGTCAAAACTTAAATATATATAAAATTAAACACCTTTGGGGGAGTTGAACCTACGATCTACGGTGTGTGAAGCCAGCGCCTTAGCCACTCGGCTACGGGCTTTACTTGTACGTTATAATTGCAGTTAATCGGAAGCGGTCTTTAAAATTAAGCGTAATTAATCGCGGATTATAAGCTTCAATTGATAGCGGATCCAACTACAACAATTGTATGAGTTTGTTCAATATGGTGGCGCTCTCTTCTAGATTATAGTATAAAATACATTCAATCTTCACCTATACCATCTTATAACCCCTCCATTTTATAGTTATGTTAGAACAACTGAGTAGTTTTTTAAGTTTAAATAGCACGGATTTCCATAGTACAGTACTCCATGCACTTCATCAGAACAGTATACAATACACTACACTTTACAGACAAGGACAAACACAGTACACAAAGTAGGGTCTCCAACCCTAATTAATTGGCGAAGCCAAGGGAGAAGGAAGGGATTAGCTCAGTGGTAGCGCCGCTGGACTAGCAACGCGGAGGTCCAACATGCTGCCCTTAGATTTTTTTATTCCTAGGAGTCTATATAACTCACTGCCCGCTGATGGGCTGTGTTGTACTGTAGCTGTAGAACGCTGCTTGGAGGCCGGCTGTACATTGGAGAAAGCTCCGCTTAGGCACAATAGATCTTTCAGGTCGCAGTACAATAATCTTCAACATAATAATCAGGTCCCAAAACAACAATGTACAATCTAGCCCATTTTATAATGTACTGCATTAGATTAGGCGTGTAAAATATTTCACATCCAGATATTTTTAATTCTAAATTCAAATAAAAAGAATAAAAGAAAAAAATAAAAAAATTTCTTACAATATATTGTAAAAATTTTGGCACTTTTTGAAGTAGCACGTTTTATTCCAAAAATAAAATCTTCGAAATTCTACAATTAATTCAAAACAGTAATTCCTACAAAAACATTTACAAAAAATATCAAAATTATTTTGTCTTATAATTTCAGGAAGCAGAACATATTAGTAGATATTAAGATTTATTTTATTACGCTTTTGAAAAAAAAAAGTGAAATTTTTATTTTACATTTCTAGTTAGAAACAACATTAAATTTGTAATGATTTTATTTATGTAGTAGGGGTTAGTACAATTAAATTAAGTGAGTAAAAATCCATATTGTTAAATTGTTTACAAGTTTTGTAATAACACTTTTTTTTTATAATGGTCGCCCTTTTATAAAATATGGTTTTTATTATGGTAAAAGAGCCTTCCTTGTTGCCCTAAGAGGTTAAGTAGTTGAGTGGGAGTGAAAAAAGAAAAAAAAAAAACAGGAAGATGATGAGAAAGAAAGAACTGGACGGTACGGGAAAGTGAACGTTGAAACACGGGTAAATCTAAAGTTTATGTACGTTAACCTTCTTACACTGTTGCCGCTTAACTTAAGGAAAAAAAGTAAAAATAAAAACCTCTTGTAAACTTTATAGAGAAAGTGAATCTGGTTTGAACATTATTTCCTTCTCATTTAACTAAAAGAAGCAGCTTGAGAGCCACGATATTAGGGGGGGGGGAAGGAGTGAGTAGAGAAGGCTAGGTAGTTGAAATAAAATTTAAGAAGATACTTTAGTATTAATAAGATACTCTATATAATTTTAAAACAAGATTATATCTTGCTATAACAATATTAAAAATGTTCATTACTTTTAAATCTTACAGGCCATGAATTATAAAAGATCTTGTCTGGTAAGAGCAATTAAGCAAGTATTATAAACAATAAGGAAGTGTTAAAAGTTTTGCCAATTAGCCGGAATAATATTGTAAAAAAAAAAACAAATTAATAATCTACATACCATTATTTCCTAGATTGTTGAAATTTCTGTAATGATCCCTTATTGTGAGGAAAACTGAATAAGGTTTGGTGTAGTGGTTATGAGCATGGACTTGTAGCTGGAAAGTCCCCAGTTCGAGTCCCGCTTAAGGCTGTTAAATTTTATATTCGTTTAAAAAACATGTTAATAGTAAAAGTATGTGCTTGTGCCCCCGACAAGAGACACCAAATTTATTAATTGGACGTATATATCCCTCCTGAAAAAATTGGGCATCACTTTACTTTGTGCTTACTAATACTTAAAAAAAATTGTCGTAATGAAATTGTGTGTGAGTTATTCACATCAGAAAAATATCTGGTTTCACTCACCCGACTTTCTCTTATTTCCAGTTAATGCAATTATTAAATTAAACAAGTTTTCTTTAAACTTTTGGAAATTTTTACTCAATCGTACTATTATAAACATAGAAGTGGTGGGATATACTCGTATATTAACTGGGACAAATGGCAGATATAAATTGAACGTGGTTTCGCTCTAATCCAACATATAGCCCCAAAACAATACAAAACTCAAATTTGATCACTCTCAAAAATAATTTTTCAGAAAAAGTGTTCCAAATAAAACTGATAGTTTAAACCAGTTTAAAGAAAATTATTGTTGTAGTTCTTGAGAAAAATCTAGAAATCTCAAAAAATCTTTCTGTTAACTTCCGGTTAACTGATTTTTATTCAAATCTGGAATTCTAACTATGCTTCTATAGCATTTCAATATTTTATAAATGATAGACCCGTACATTATTCTAAAGTGATACTTTAGAAGAGCAAAACTTAACATGGCTGTTCCCTAGAAGCACTACAAAACAAAATTCAGTTTTTTTTAAATAAACATGGATAGGCGGCACTCATGTTTGAAGGTACAATACGAAGTTTAAAGAAAAATGGTTGGAGCCTTTTTCAAGAAAATCATTAAAAAAAAACTGAAACAACCAATCAGTAAATCATCATTCCGGTTGATGGATTTTGAACGATAACTTCGTATCAGTTGCAATGATGGTACTTAAACGAAGCACCAAGATTAAGCGTCCTACGACGACACCCATATACAGACCATTAGCTAAAACCAATTTTCGTATTAGCGGAGAACCACAAGACATGTGTCTTCGGTGAAAACACAATATTTCGAAAATTTGACACGATCACAATATTTCCGGTTTTAGGAGTAAGAGAAAATAAACATTATATTAATAATTATAATTATTAAATTAAATGGAATGTTTGTTTAATTAAGTTATAATAATATAATGGATGTGTTAGGTGGAGAGAATTTGGGTCTGGTTGTAGATATAAGAAGACTTGGTTAAATTGGTTAACTATGTATAATAATAAAGAGACATAATCTGCCTGGACTTTACAATAGAAAATGGTTTTATGGTAGAGTAGTATGAAAATGACACGAAGTGACTGGCGAGATGATAAACTATAGTAAACTATATTGAACTGTATCGAACTGTCCTTTTGGATTGTCCGTCGCTGTATTTATACAGCTTCTCCCACTCTGGTCCGAGAGAGTGATTGGGTTTGTTTCTCTTCTCTTTACTCTCTTTGGTTGCTGTTACAATAATAAAAGCAATTTCACAAAGCATTATCCATTATAGGTGAGCAAATCCTACATTTTTAAAGTTCTCTTTTCTTTTTACTCTATTTAAAGATCCCCAAATTTTAGTACAAGAAATTATATAAAATTAAAAATTATTTTTGTCTATAAGTGGAGAAGAATCTGTCAAATTCACAATTATTGAGTAATGAATTTAAATTAAAAAAATTTGATTTAATTACAACAAATTTTAATAATAAATAGGGGAAGGGAATAGCTGAGTGGTTAGCATACCTGGATACTACGCGGAGGTCCGGGTTCCAATCCAGTGCTTCCCTTATGTTTTTTCTTCCTAGAAGCCTCTAAAGCTCACTGTCCGCAGGCCGGAAGTGCAATGAGAAGGCTCCAGAGCCACTGACATAGAAGTTGATTACGCCTTAAAGTTTAAAAAAAAAAAATATGTTGTGAAACACTCAAACAAACTTTCTTCTTACTCCAGTTCTCAAAATGATAATTGGCAAATTTTATAGTTTGTGTACCAAATTTAATGAAATTCGTCGAAAATTGAAAAAACTGTCCAGTAAAAGCGCACTTCCGGTTTACTAATTTTCTTGAAAACTCGGAATTTCAGCCATCTATTTATTTCTAACTAATTATGTTTGGATGATAGAACTGTATAATGAACTAGGGATACCACTTTGATGAAAATCTAACCCCACCCCTCCCCTAAAAGTGCTCTTAAAAGAAATTTCCCAGAGAAATGTTTTAGATAAAAGTTGTAGATCTTTGCATGTTTAGTTTATATACAAAGTTTCAAAAAAATCGTCAGAGCCATTTTTGAGAAAATTGCGAAAAAGTGAATAAATCATTTAGTAAAGTGGTAAAGTAAACGCACTTCCGGTTATCCGATTTTTTTGAAACTCGGAATTTCAACAACATATTTAATTCTAATTAACATTATTTAGATGACAGAATTGTCTAATAAACTAATAAACTGAAATAGCACTTAGATGGAAACCTAACCCCACCCCTCCCCCAAAAGTGCCCTTCATTGCATTTTCCCGGAGAAATGTTTCAATTAAAAGTTGTATCTCTTTGAATATGTGGTTGATATTTCAAGTTTAAAGAAAATCGTCGGAGCCATTTTTGAGAAAATCGCAAAAAAGTAAAAAATTCCAACTAGTAAAGTGGTACTTCCGGTTGAGGAATTTTGACAGATAACGTAGTGTCAGATCCCATGGTGATACCTAAACGGAATATCAAGTTTCAACTTTCTACGGTTTTTCGTTTTTGAGCTATGCTGTTCACATACATACATACACACACACACACACACGGACACACACACACATACACACACACACAGACCATTTGCTAAAAACCACTTTTTTGGACTCAGGGGACCTCAAAACGGATATTTCCGTGGAAACTCGACCGAACTTTGACACGATTACAAGACTTCCTCTTATCTAGGAGTAAGAGAAAGTAATACACTGCATGCGCTGCATACAGTAATAACCAATAGTGTAAAAGACAATATATTTAAAATAGCACGTTAGGGCAATAAAAAACTCTTATTGTGAATTTATTATAGTATTATTACATTACATTCAGTCTAGCAAAAAAAAAAAAATTATCACTTACCCTATATAGGTATTTACAACTACATAATAATGTATCTAGTAAATCTGATGAATGAAACTATGTACAAGAATGGACCAGCTGTCCATTGACAACTCTTATGTCTTATGCCTTATTATGGTAGAAAATTATTAGGAAGGACTTAGTGGAAAAGTATTAATGGGAAAGTTAAACTGTAAGGGGAAAGATATTTAAATAATTACATATTTACATTTGTTTGTCACTCTGTCAGAAGATCTCTCGGCCACTGACGTTTCAGTCTTCTGACAGGGTTTCGAGGGATGAAATGGGAAGAAAATTCTTGGATTAGAGGGTTATGATGGTCTGAAAGGGATGTATGGAATTTTTTGTATCGGGATAAAATAAGGTTGCGGACAAAAAAGATATTCAGGTCTTTGTGAATGATGGAGTTAAAAACATAGAAAGGAGCGTTAGTGACTTTACGAAGGATTTTGGATTAGTGGGTTTGTAGTTTTAGGTAATTGGAGCGCTTGGTTGAGCCCCACACTTCGGTTCCGTACGTCCACAGAGGGTTGAGTACGCTGTTGTAGATAATACTTTGTTGCGTAGAGAAAGACGAGAACATCGGTCGAGTTAATGTGAGAGTAATCTGTATCGTCGATATAGTTCTTATCTCTTCAGTCTCGTGTGAGGATTCTAAGTCAATCTTTTGTCCAAGTAGAGTTCTAAGTAGCGAACTTTATCAACAGTAGGTAGGAATTTTCCGTATAGTTGTACTGGAGGACTTAAATTTTGTAGTGATTATTTTATAAATGATTTAAATATTAGTAACTGGAACAAGTTAGTAAAAGATTATAGAGTCTTAGCACCACAGACATTCTTTGGTAAATGTAAATCAAATTTTCTAATATAAGTTACTTAAAATTATAACTCCTTCCCACTCACCGTCAATATCATGAGATGAGTTGGTCATGTAGTAAAATGTATATGTAATTAAATTAATAGAAATAAAGCAAATAAATTATAATAATATAAGGCGCTAATGACCACCGTAGCCAATAGGAAAAAAATATATATATATATAAAATACTATTGAATGGGAAGTGGAATGCACTTAGATGAGAGTAAATTTTAGTATTGTTGCAGGGGGAGGGCCACCTTGACTTCATAGGCCCCTTCTGGGCTTCTTAACTAAGTATAGCTAAGTATATTTATAATTGTATGCATATATTGATAGAGAATATTCTAGATCACTTTGCCCTACCATTGTATCGTCAATATTTTCAATTTAGTATATACAATTTCATAAGGAACTGTCTATACATTTTTTTTACGAGACACCATAATTTGTACTTTTAAACTGGAAGTAGTCCAATTTGAAAATAAAAAAGATACAGCATTGCAGTATAGCTTTTCTTGTCAATATTCTTTATGTTAGAAATCAGACAGTCAATTTACTACACTCTAACTTACCCTACTTGTGTTTTTTTTATATACAGTTTTCTTACAAGTAATATTATCTCTCCTGTAATGCGTTCCCAAAAAGTCCAAATTTCGGTCAGTTCTAAGATTAGAAGTAAATCATACATTTACTAAGTAGAATTCCAAAATTGTTCGAAACAAGTTTCAAACTGTTATTTCTAAAAGGCAGTAGGTCCATTTATAGCTACAGCAAATGACAACGGCCTGTATGGGATCTACGAAAAATACTCTACGAACTCTATGGAAAATTAGGAACTCGTTACATGTTAATATATTACATAAAATAGTTATTTTAATGTATTACATAAAATATTCTTAAAATGTAACAAGGATTTTAAGCGCCAAAATATGCTTGCGTCAATGAAAAATAAAAGTGAAATTTAAGTTGTAAGACAAATAAATTATATTATAACGTTGAACCATATTTAAACATATACTAAATAAAAAACAAATTAAAGAACGATTTAAAAACGTACAAAACAAACTGACTTTACACAAAACATTGCTGAAACCTGTCTGGGACCTATGGAGTTGCTCCGCGAAACAAACCAACATCCAGAGATTCCAATCCTTTCAATCTAAAATACTTCACCATATTGTAAACGCTTCCTATTATGTCTCAAATTCAACCTCCATAAAGACATCAATATCCCTTTCGTTAACGAGCTAATCCATATACGCTTCCTTAATTTCCACAATAGCCTAGAGACTCATCCCAATCCCTTTGCACAAAGCGCTATCATCATCCACCCATCCTGACCATCCTCCAAGTCGCTTGAAATGAAGTGGGCCACGCGAGCTCCTAAACACCTAGCTCTCTTTTCATTCCCTGAGAGTTCCAGCATTAGTTGGCTCCTCTCAACATGCCACCCTGATTGTGGCGTTGAGTCCTAGGGGATTCAGTGCTTCATTGTCGGTGACACGAATTTCACATTTACATGATGTATATACGAGGTGTGTAAATTAAGTAATGAGACTGATTTTCTAGTGTTCGATCTGGCAACACTGGAGACGCGGCGCATGAGTGGTAGGGCAAGTAAATATCTGATACACGTCCGCAATTTTTCGTTTGCAAATTTGAAAATGCTAGAGTTGTTGCACTGTCCGTAGTGACTTTTTTGTGAGCAAGGTTTTTTCAGTGCGTTTTAAAAATGAGTGACATCAATTACGAGCAACGTTGTGCTATCAGGTTTTGCTTCAGACTTGGGCACAGTGCAACGGAACGTTTGAAAAACTGTACCAGGCCTATGGAGACAAGGTTTTGTCGAGAGCACAGGTTTTTTAGGTGGTTTAAGTCGTTTGCAGAAGGAAGGGAATCAATTGAAGACGAACCTCGCAGCGGAAGGCCTTCATCTTCAAGAACCGACGAAAATGTTGGCAGAATCCGCGATCTCGTGCGTTCAGATCGTCGTTTGACAGTCCGAATGATCGGCGAAGAGTTGTATTTGACTCACACAATCGTTCATCAAATTTTGAGTAATGAATTGGGGATGAGAAAAATTTGTGCAAAAATGGTTCCGAAAAATCTTTCACAAGGAAAAAGACGTCAGAAAGGAAAGGAGCCTTGACTTTTTGGGAGCAATTGAAAACGATCCCAATTTTTTGGAACGCGTTATTACAGGAGACGAGTCTTGGGTGTTTGAGTATGACCCAGAAACTAAGCGTCAGAGCATGCAGTGGCACACTTCAACCTCTCCAAGGCCAAAAAAAAGCAAGAATGAGCAAGTCAAAAATCAAATGCATGCTGATTTGCTTTTTTGATAGCCAAGGAATCGTTCACAAAGAATTTGTGCCTCAATGCCAAATGGTAAACCAACATTTTTATCGAGAAGTTCTTGAGAGACTTCGAAAAAGAGTCACGCGTGTGAGACCATACATCAAAAACAAGTGGGTGTTGCATCACGACAATCTCCGTGTCACACCGCGATTTCTGTTAATGAGTATATGGCCAGTAATAACATTCCTGTGGCTCCTCAGCCTCCTTATTCACCCGACTTGAGTCCATGTGACTTTTTTTCTTCCCCAAAATTGAAAAATCACCTGAAGGGACGTCATTTTGGAACATTGGAGAATATTCAAACAGCCGTAACCGACCAACTGAAGTCTGTTCCAGTATCCGAGTTCCAACACTGCTATGACGAATGGAAGAATCGTCTTCAGAGTTGTGTGGCTTCCCAAGGTAGTTACTTTGAAGGGGACAATGTTGAATTGTAATTTTATTTGAATAAAAAAAAGATAAAAAATCAGTCTCATTACTTAATGTACACACCTCGTATGTACAGGTTGTAAATAAATTTAATAAAGAAAAAGAAAAAGGAATGATGTAATTTAAACTTGGAATTTAGCAACCAAAAAGTGAGAAGATGGTCCACAAACAATTAAAGCCGTTCAATGCGATACGAATCATTAAAGATTCATAAGATCCGAAGGGTTAAGAAGCAGACACAAAATAAATCAAAAGTTAGTTACTCCCCACCTAGGCCAGACTAGGTAGGGAGAGTTCGATTCATATAAATAGAGCGACAGCAGAACAGATTCACGACAGTTTACAACAGTACAACCAGTCAGCCACCTATCACTTCACCTATCAACTACCTTCTCATTACTCGGCCAGTCTGTCTTATGGTACGTTTAGATCTGACATTTATTGCAAGAAATTTCTATCGGACAGTAAGTGTCGCTAATGTAAACGGTATGAAATTTGTGTCTGTTATATTTAGTTCAAGTGTCAGTAACATGTCTCCTACACATCTATATACGTAGGCGTAAACACTATTACATACAAGTTCAAACTCGCCTGACAAAAATTGCTTTAGTTACCGACCGTCTACTTTTTATTATAACTACATAAGTGTCGGTGCATTTAGATTGGGTAAGAAATGAGAATTGATGAAAGGGGAAGTCAAAGAATTAATCGACATGTATCATGACAAACCCAAATTATGAGATATTAAAAGCAAAATATTTAAAACAATAAAAAATGTATATAATTAGCCATTTTATCAATCAACTGAACCTACTTACCCGATGCTAAAAACCGTAAAGTTTTTGCAAGTCTTTCGCGCACACTAATAGCTGTTCTGAATTTCATGTCTTGTTTGCATACAATTGGCCCAATTTTACTAGCTAACTTTTCGAAATGAGATGGTTTCATTCTTACAAAATTTGTGAAATTTGTGTTGGATCCTCCAACGTAAGTTCAGACATTAACTGATTGTATGCACTTTGTTTTTCACGTCTCAAAATCCACTCTCGAATTCACACAGAACGTTTTTTTCCTAATAACCCCAGAATAATTACGCTAGCTGCAATTTTTCTTTTTGATGCCTTCATCGTCAAATGACCGTCTGACAGTAAATGACAGTAATCTGATTTTTTGCAATGAATGAAATGTATAGGCCACAAGTAGCAGGTGTAAACTGTTAAGACATTTGTTGCATGACACAAAATTTTGACGGTGTCGTACACATATCCATGCTACAAATATCACGTAATTTCTGTCACAATGTAAACACAGAACACAACTTACTGTCTGACACTTGACATAAGTGTCCTGAATAAAAGTGTCAGATATAAACGTACCCTTATATTTCTCTCGCTACCTAACTTCTATTTTATTGTAAAGTCCTTGCAGTTAGTGTGTTCTATTCATTATGCAGTGTTATAGCATATCATCTACCAGTTTATTACTTCTAATCTCATTCCTAAATTAATTCTCTATAAATTTCACTTTCTCACATCCATTATAGTTGCATGTTATGTAGGTAGGCAAGATGAGAAAACGAATATGCTATGTTTGCGTTTATTTATAAATTTCGTCTACTAGTCCTCACTCTTTGAACTATTAGCTAGTGCACTCGCCTTCGGTGCATGAATTTTAGGGTTCGATTCTTATGAGGGCAATACAGCTTTACTCAGCATCGTGAAAAAAAGTGGAGTTTGTGGGTGTATATGTATGTAAGTATGTGAACAGCATAACTTAAAAACGAACAATCACAGTAAATTCAAATTTATTCCATTTAGTTATCACCATGGGGATCATTCAACAGTAAGTTGTCTGTCAAAATCTCTCAACCGAAAGTACCACTTTACTCGAGAAATTTTCTCATTTTTTTGCGATTTAAAAAAAAATGGCTCTTACGATTTTCTTTAAACTAGATATATCAACTACACACACAAAGATTTACAATTTTTATTTGTAACTTTTCTCCGGGAAAATTCATTTAAGAGCAGTTTTGAGTGAAGGGTGGGGTTTCTCTCTAAATTGCTATTACAGTTTATTACACAATTCTATTATCTAAATAAGAATAATTAGAATTAAATATGTTATCGAAATTCCAAGTTTGAAGAAAATTAGATGACCGGAAGTACGTTTTTATTGAAAAGTTTGAAAATATTGAAAATAAAAGTTTGAAACATCTCCCCGGGTAAAGTCATTTAACATCGCTTTTGATGGAAAAGTAGGTATAAGTTTACTTCTAAAGTGCTATCTAAATTGATTATACAATTCTACCATCGAAACAAAATTAATTAGAAATAAGTTAAGAGATTGCCAAAATTCCGAGTTTCAAGAAAATTAGTAAAATCGAAAGTGCGTTTTTCGATAGTTGCCAGAATAGTTTTTATAATTATTTATTGGAATCTAGAATTATTTATTGGAATTAGGATCTATGTAAAGATTAAAATATTGACTGTATAATACAGGATTGTTCATAGGTTTCTATAACAACTCCCCTGGTGGGGTGCTATTATATGTAATAGATTTTCTTGCAGTTAGGATTTATTAGTAAGGATAATAAGATCCGTTCCTACAGAATAAATATCACGGGTTTGTGGTGAACTAGGATTCGTGATCTGCAAATAAAATACACCCAGTAAATGTCAAAGCACACTTAGTAAAATGTTACATATATTCTGAAAAGCATATATACAGTAAATGGTTGCTATGACCAATCTGTTCGCTCAGGGAGTGACACAGATTGTCAATCGTCGCTCGTCGAGTAGAGTGGCCTGGCCCTCTTGCCTAGCGCACACTACTATATCGGTGATCGTTGTATGAACAAACGGCCTGGCTCTCCTGCCTAGCGCAGATGTCCTGAAACGGTGATCGCTGGGTGGGCACACGGCCTGGCTCTCTTGCCTAGCGCAGATGCTCTGAGAAGTCAGTTAAGGGCCTGCCTAGCTAGCGCCAAAACTATTAGAAAAGGTTCTAATCGCTGAGTACTTCTCGACTATTCTGGCCCTGGGTAGCCCTTTATATACGATTCTGAGGTGGTAGGGATGGTGTCCAGTAGGCGGGTCTAGCCAGTGAAAGTTCTCCCCTCTGTAGTGGAGTAGGAGAGTCCTAGTGTAGTGGGGGTGTGCCTCCCTAGTGAAAGGTCCACTTGGTGCAAACCTGGTGGCCGGGCGGAGAACTGTTGTTACATTTCTTCATTTGTTAGTCCTGCATAAATCATAATAGTTGACATTTTTATTACTTGGCAAAAAAGAATAAAAAAAAAAAAATTCTTAGTACCAAAAAGAGTAAGGCAATAGTAAATGTTATAATTAGTAGTGGTGAAGATAATAATAATGGCAGACTTCTACGTAAATTAATAACCTTGTAGGAGAGGATAACCGAGAACACCGTGATCTTTTCATTGCTGTAACTTCCAGAAACAGCAGCGGAAGAAGAAGAAGAAGAAGAAGGATAACCTCATAACTTTCGTTAATTAAAACCAAGAAGAACAAAAGGATAAAATTTCATTACGCTAAAGCTTATTGCTAGTATAATATTTGCATAAAACAGAACGCTTTATAATGTGACTAATTATCATTTAAAATATGTATAATAGAATTACTTTATTATGGAAGTTATAATAATCAATTTTACATGAACTTTTGGCCATGTAGACCCCCTTCCATTTGATTATAATTTTTATTTTATCTTTCTACTGAAGGTAGAATGTCCGATTATGGAATCTGAAATTTCACTTAGTTCAAAAAGTTCATAGGGAACAAGGAAAATTGTTGAAAGTAATTCTGAAATAGAATACATCATAGACTATAAGTTTTTTATTATCTTAAGGTGATTTCACATTGTAAGTTTTTACGGAAAATAACCCGAGCTTGGAAAAAAGTGGGTTTTAGAACATGGTTAGTGTCAATCAGACATGTGTTTTGTCGGTGTGTTGAAATGTAGTTGGTGATATTGTATTTGTGGTAGTAGTGGTGTAGTAGTAGCTTGTAGTTTGTGGCGTGAGCGGTTTAGTAAAGGGCTTGTGTGTATGTTGAGGTAGAGAGAGAAGTATTAAGAAATAAGTAAGTAGTCGCCATTATTAACAATAAATATATTCTCTTAAAATAACAACTACAAATTATTTGCAATGAATGTAAAAAGCTTATTAATATATGGAAACTAGACTCTTATGTTTTAACTTATAAATGGCACTGATGCTAAGACAGCGATTCCTGGTACAAGTGTTCTAATTGAATGTCTAAAAAGACTGTCTAAATAGACTGTCTTGAAATAATGCCTTCTAATTGTTAGTACATCCAGGCGGAGATATACGCTATCGGAAGATGTGTTCAATTTAACCTCGATAGGGGATACAGGAATCAGGAGATTGTAATCCTTTCTGATAGTCAAGCAGCCATTGGAGCTCTGGGTGCACCAGTCATTAACTCTAAAATGGTTTGGGAATGCCTAGATAAACTTAACGATCTGGGCAGCAGGAACAAAGTTGCACTCTGGTGGGTGCCGGGGCATGTTGGCATTGAAGGGAATGAGATGGCCGACGCCCTGGCCAAGACAGGCGCTATGACCCCACTTCTGGGGCCGGAACCTTTTTGTGGGATTAGCGACCAGTTTCTGTTAGAGGAACTTAGGAAGGAGGAGGAGACGAAGAGATCTCAACTCTGGTACTCCCTCCCCGGGTTGCGGCAGGCCAAGATCTGCTTGGGAAATTATAACCAACGGAGGTCGCAGGCCTGCATTGGATTGAGTAAGAACCAGCTCCGCGTACTTACGGTTTTCCTCACGGGGCATTGCCGACTTAGAGAACACCTGGTGAAGCTGGGCTTGGAAAGTGACAGCTCATGCAGATTCTGTGGGGAGTTGGAGGAAACTCCAATACATCTCCTAACAGACTGCGAGGCTGCCACTCAGAGAAGGTTCAGGAACCTGGGCAGCTACCAGGTGGAGGAGGGGGACATACCCTCTCTAGAGCCCGTAAGGGTATTAGGATTCCTCAGGGATCTTAACCTGATGGAGGTATTGTAGAACGGATGTTCAACTGGGCATCCGTTCGGGTGCTATGGGCAGGCCTGTGGCACCCAGGGGGCATAGCACATAGACCTGATTGAGGTCGCAGTGCGTTGGCCCCCCCCCGATAAAAAAAAATTGTTAGTACAAATCTTCCCCTATGAGAAGGGGTAGACAATGCTAACCAAGTTCTAAGAACTCTAACAGACAATGGTGGTCTCTTCTACCTGTGTAGTCCCTTTTGCCAGCGAATGTTACATTTTCTTCATAATCTTGATAATTTCAAATAAAATATATTTTTATATTTCTGGCATCCATCACAGTGGTGTTTGGTCAGCACAACAAGAAAAAAACCCGGAAGTTATTGATATTTCGTATAAGATCTAACAGCGGACCCGCCAATAAGTTTTTGGTCTTTTAACAAAATCTGTTGACTAGAAGTGCCGCTTATTGAATAGTTTTTTTTTTGTTTTTTTTAAGTTTTTTTTACGAATTTCTCGCAAACGGCTCGAACGATTTTGATTGAGCTTAGAATATATACCACACATATAAATTGCTACAACTTTTATTTGAATTTTTTTTTTTCCAGAAGAATTCATTTAAGGAGGATTTTGGAGGGAGGCTTGGCTTATATTTTCCCCTAAAGTGTTGTTTGTTGTTTAATTTTGCGATTCTATCAACTATATATTATATTAATTAGAATTAAATGTATTACCAAAATTCTGATTTTTAAGAAATTCGATTGAGGGAAAGTGTGACTAAATGAGTGAAGAGTCCAATTTATTTTCTGCAATTTTCTCCAATTAAAGACAACATTGGATTCATTAAACTTGATATACTAATTATGCTTCCCATGCTATATCACTTCTTCTGAATTGTTAATTGTTTTTTTTTTTTCCAAGAAAATTCTTTAAGGTTGCGTATTCCCGTGAAAATCCAATTGATCCGGTAAAGCCTCCATATATTAATGAAGAACTTGAGATACCACATCCCGTTAGATCGCACTAACACGAAAGGATCTCAAGCAGGCTAACCACCTGTCGGGTCGGTTCTAACCAAAAGAACTGAAGCGGCACATTAGTCCCCTGATTAAAAATAGTCTTCGGTATGCTTTACTGGTTTCCCCTCACGGGACATTATAGTGTTAGGTATTTTGAAAGAATAATACTTTTAAGAGAAATAGTTTGGATGTACGAGTGGAAGTCCCCACTCCAGTGGACATGCGCAATGGATGTAATTCTATGCGTGTAAGTAAAGAGAGAGTAGTAGTAGTAGGAACCACGTATGTGAAAAGAGATCAGATTAACTTTGTCTTATGATAATTTTGTGTATTGTAA
Source organism: Triatoma infestans (assembly GCA_011037195.1). NCBI lineage: Eukaryota > Metazoa > Arthropoda > Insecta > Hemiptera > Reduviidae > Triatoma > Triatoma infestans. The sequence goes on from JAAEAF010010559.1 coordinate 30,190, forward strand.
AAATTGTTATTTTAAATATTCCTATCACTCACATGTAACTGGGGGAAATTCTGTTAAAGTATATCAATACAAAATAAAGTATGGTATTCCAAATAATGTTATAATAGTTCAGTTTCTATAATTATTTTATTATATCCATTGA
>JAAEAF010010560.1:0-19050 GCA_011037195.1 Triatoma infestans
AATTTTCGATATCGAGTTTCCACCGGAAATATCCGTTTTGAGGACCCATCAGTCTAAAAAAGTGGTTTTTAGCAAATGGTCTGTGTGTGTATGTGCACAGCATAGCCTCAAAAATGAAAAACCGTAGAAAGTTGAAACTTGATATTTCGTTTAGGTATCACCATGGGACCCGACCCGAACGTGGGTCATCTGTTAAAATTCCTCACCGGAAGTAACAACCTTTTACTTGTCTTTTTTTTACGTTTTTGCGAATTTTTCTTCCTCAAAAATCGCTGTCAAAATTTCTTCTCAACCTTTTCTACATCAACCACACATACAAATAGCTACAACTTTTATTAGAAACATTTCTCCGGGAAAATGCACTGAAGGGCACTTTTGGGGGAGGGGTGGGGTTAGGTTTCCATCTAAAGTGCTATTTCATTTATTAGACAATTCTGCCATCTAAATAATGTTAATTAGAATTGAATATGTTGTTGAAATTCCGAGTTTGAAAAAAATCGGATAACCGGAAGTGCGTTTACTTTACCACTTTACTAAATGATTTATTCACTTTTTCGCAATTTTCTCAAAAATGGCTCTGACGATTTTTTTGAAACTTCGTACATAAACTAAACATGCAAAGATCTACAACTTTTATCTAAAACATTTCTCTGGGAAATTTCTTTTAAGAGCACTTTTAGGGGAGGGGTGGGGTTAGATTTTCATCAAAGTGCTATCCTAGTTCATTATACAATTCTATCATCCAAACAGAATTAGTTAGAAATAAATAGATGGCGGAAATTCCGAGTTTCAAGAAAATTAGTAAACCGGAAGTGCGCTTTTACTGAACAGTTTTTTCAGTTTTCGACGAATTTCATTAAATTTGGTACACAAACTATAAAATTTGTCAATTATCATTTTGAGAACTGGAGTAAGAGAAAGTTGTGTGAGTGTTTCACACCAGATTTTTTTTTTTATGCAATTATTATAGTACTTATGGCAAAATTTTCTTTAAAAAAAACGAATTTTGACTAAATATTTAGTTCCCTTGACTGAGACCAGATCGCGTCAAGGGATACATTGTACGATAAGACGACATAGAGAGGGAAGCCTAAAGCGGCCTTACAATAATATTGACCGTGTAAGGTGAAAAAATTGAATTGACAAGAGTATTGATGAAATCCGGATTTTCTGATTTTCATTTATCAATACTGAGAATTGGAAGAGATATTGACAATAATATTGATCGTGTTAAGTTAATATAGATCGGCAGAAGTAGTAAGTAATGAGCACAGTTATTGACAAAAGTATTGACAATAATATTGATCGTGTAAGGTAGTGAAGTATTGAGACTGGTTAGCATGAGTATTGATGGTTATATTGTCAATACTGATATTGACAATATTATTGACCGTGTAGAGGCCGCTTAACATTTTAATATTCTCAGAATATCTATAAAATGAATTATTCCCGGAAATATTTTAAATAAAAGTATTAGGCTTAATTCTATGTTTACTAATTATACTAGTTAAATAAAAACCTGTGGATCTGGGTTCATAAAATCATCTTTATCATAAAATTCTGGACGTCCTGCTTTTTGGGATAGGAACTAATCATGTCTTTAAGCTCCATCTGATAGATAATCCTCGTGTGGTCGCATGAGGAATCTGCCTTACATATTCGAGCAATTCTTCATTATCAACTACGAAAGGAGGCCCTGATTTTGGCTCATCTTGAAGGCTTTGTATCTCCAATTTTTTTTAAACGTTTAAACCAAAACACTGTCATATTTCGGTGTGTCCAATTTATATTCCTCGACAGGAAATATCGGAATCAAGTGATTGTAATCCCAGGCCGCCACTTAAAGCACTGAGTTCAAATGACATCATTTCGAAAATGGCTTGGGAATGCCTTGCGAAACTCAATAACTGATAGCGGAAGAAATAATAGAATTACCTTATTTTGGGTCCTAGAGCATGTTGGTGAGGAAGATAATGAGATGGCCGTCATCCTAGCAAGGAAAGGCGCTTTATCCTGATCTCTTTTGCGGGATAAGCGATCAATCTCTTCGGGAAGAGCTCAGAAATTAAGAGAGTACAACACTGGAAAACCCTTCCAGGGCTGAAGCAAAAATAACCCAGCATGCATCAGTCTGAGTAAAAATAGACTTCATGCTGACGGGTTTCCGCATGGAGCATCATAAACTCAGGGGGCATCTGAAAGATGGGTCTAGGAATACGATAGCACCTTGAAATTTCTGTGGGGAAAATGGATGCGACTCAAACGTACACCTAGCTAACGGACTGCAATGCTATCATCCAGAGAAGATTTGGAAGCCTGGGTAGTTACCAGGTGTTGGAGGAAGATCTACCCTCCTTAGTACCTTTCCAGATCCCGAAATTTTTCAAAGATCTTAATCTGGAAGGGATGCTGTAGGCAGTGAGGTATGAAATTAATTTCTTCTCCCAACTGTTGCTATGTAATACAGTGAATTTATTAAGTTAATAGATGAAGTGTATCATCACTAACAATTGATACAGTTCACCACCCAAACTTTATGTATTTACCGCTTTATCCTGAAGAAGGCAATAAATTTGCAGAAAGTTGATATAAAACTATATTATCTAGTAAGAAGATATTACTGCCGATAAGTTGAATTTCAGTGTAATATATATTTATTTCCAATATGGTACTAAAATAAAACATACTTAAATTATTGTAAACATCCTGAGCTCGAATCTGAGAATGACAATAATAGAAGAAGGTCATTATAGGAGATGAATGTTTAATATCAGATAATTTTAAAAATACTCACAAAGGGAAAACAGACTTTTTATAAATATATCTGAACTTTGAGGTTAAATTTTCCTTTTTATTTCTTTATTTAAAAAATTCTTAGAAAAAGTATGAAATTCGTAACACTGTTACAAACCACATGACCCATTTTGTTTACTCATATTTTGGATTTAGTTTTTATATTAGCAGATTGTTTAATCGTTCTTAATTTCTGTGAAGGCTTTTTCCTTGTCGGATTGAAATTAATTTAAATATCTACCAATAGAATTTAATTGAACATAGAATCCCATTTGGCACTTGAAAAAAGAATCAAATATAACAGGTTAAATCAAGATTCTAATACGTGTGCACAGATAAAATCTTGTTACTTTCTCACCAACAGCAATTAAAAGGAAGGAAGTATGGCCATTTTGTTAAATTTTCCAAATGTGAGTTTTCTCTGGTAAAATACCTACATGCTTTAGGGTCCTATGTGTATGAAAAAAATATTTTTAGTGTTTATGAATCAAATATCTCAAAAACGCAAAAATCGCAAGGAGCTCAAACTTGATATACTATTTCGATATCATTCCACATCTAACACGAAGATTTCGATATAATCTATTAACCTGAAATGCAACTTTACATGTTGTTGTTTTTTTTCCTCAGTTTTCGTGATTTTCTCAAAGCATTTCAGAAAATCTGGAAAATTCAGCAAAATTGTGGCTAAGACTTATTAAGTGCGGCTTACCAGCATTAACTGGGATGCAACGGAGGAGGTACTCAGTATAACATAAAAGACATACATTTGGGCCTGTTTTAGAGTACGGTGCAGAGCTAATCACTTTAGCTTCAGACAGCACAAAAACCATTCTGTATAAGGTTCAGTGCAAGCCCTTAAATCAAAGGGCTTAAAGCTGGTGGTACCAAATCTACACCTATCACTGCTTTCGAGGCACATACTAGGATTTTTTGCCACAGCAGGCAAGGAGAGAAATATATATACCATGAAGCTGGCAAAAAGATGTCTACGATCTCCAGGGAAGCAGCTGGAGGGTATACCATACAGCTACGTCAAGACTAGTCACACAAAAAACTTTTCTCGGCGTTGCTGAAACAAGGACTTAGAGCAAAGTATGGGTTAGAAATGGAACCCAGGAAATCCTACAATAAAGACCCTACCGACAAGATTTTTCCTTATATTAGATTATAAGAAGTCTGAAATAACACCGAGATAACCCTTGCATTTGTTACAGTAATTACCCACTGTAAATGAAGAAGAGTATACACGGATGGTTCAGCTGATTCTGTTGGCTCGGGTTACTTCTATGATGTCATATTTGCGGGATCTGTTGGAGTAGACAGGCATGCAAGCAATTTTGATGGTGAGGTAGTTTTAATGATGTTTGCGGCAAATGAGCTGCTAAATAAAAGTATAGTACGCATAAACATAGTGTTCCTGATAGATTCCTGTATGAGAGTCAGGAATTTGCTGATGGGATCAAGTACTCCTAGCAACAGTATTAAAGTGGAAAAGGCTAAGGCAGTCATAGCCAACATCATGCAACATAATGCGAAGTGATTTATGTATAGATTCCCAGTCACTGCAACATTGATGGCAAAGTCAGAGCAGACAAGTTGGCAAAACTAGGATTCATGAAGTCCCAGCCTAATCTGCTGATCGGTATCAAAGGTGCGGCAGAAGATAGAGGATGAAGTCCGACGAGAATGAAGTCTATGTCGTCAACTTCCCGCCATCTCTCCGGCCACGATTACCGACGAAAACAACGCCAAAGATATTGTGGCATTGTAGAATTGTGCTATGCAATTCGGTCCTATCGATAGACGAATAACATATTACGAATTGCTCGGGTCTTTCTGACATTCCAAATAGTTCTAACCTTCAAGACCTCTTTTTTTTTAAACAAGCAGCAATTTGTTGGGCAGCGTGAAGCATGATGGATTTTCTTCCAAGCTTGCAGATGAAACAAAGAAAAAATGTATGGTTCTATCACTAGAATGCTTTGCACCTAAGGGTACCTATATTTAAAAGCATTACTAGAATTTCAAATTTGAAGAAAAAAAGGTTAACCGGAAGTCTTCATCAAATTTCCTCTAAATTTCGAATGCTAATGTCAATATATAAACTTTTCCATTTTCCATTTTTTTATTTTCTATTTAAAGGGGAACTATATGTTTAGGAAAAATTCCAAGTATTAATGAGAATTGTCAATTTATAACATTGTATTAACCGCAGGAAGAGAAGGTCGTGTGAATGCATCATGTTTATTTATTTATTCCGATTCACACAAATTGCCTTTGAGAAAAGATCCGCCTATTAATTCAGGATTAATTGAAATACATAAATATGTCCACAATTAAATAAATTTATGAATTATGATCTCAAAAATAAAATTTTCTTGTCACTTAATTTAAAAAAAAAATAAAACAATGTATTCAATTCCATAAAAATATATTATATTTATTTGTTTTTATTAAATTAAAATCAATGTGTTGTATTTGGAGAAGTAATTTAGTTTTAAATTGTATTTATACTACATAGAAGAAATTTGTATGCAAAAATATGCTCCAATTCTTAGAAAAGTTTTTATATATTTTTTTTCTTCAATAGTATTTTGATTTTAATTTGAATAAAATATCTATTTATTTGTGACATAATTTATCGGACAAAAATTCTTAAGTGATGTATAATTAAAAAACTGGAACGGAGTTCTGGATAATTACTAGTAGAATACAAACCACACTATTTGAGTGTCTGTAGTGATAGTTTTATCAGCGCATGCGTGAAAACGCATTGCTTTTTTTTTTTAAAGGACTATCTTAGGAACTGATCGCCACTAACGGATGTTTCTATTGCTTCCCTCCCTTTCTCATGTTGCCTTGCACACTAATCTAATTCCACGATATGCAAATTAAATCAAGATAGACTATCTAGCTAAAATAACTTCGAAAGTTTTCTTGAATGTAAGATACTGTCTACCTATAAAATGGGAACCATTAGAATCATTCGTCTCACTTAGAATTCATTCACACGGAGAATAGTTCTTGGAACAGAATTATTGAATTCTGAATGGATAAAATACCATTCCATTATTCCTTTTGAAGTGATTAATGAAGATAATTTACAGCTATTGGTCCTAGAAATTACTTCTTTTATACAGGTTATACTCGACTTATGCGATGGTAGTGATCAGGACACGCTTCTGAGTCGAATCTTTTGTAAATTGGGGAATATGCTGCATCAGTTCTTTATACATATACGTGGGCAAGGTGAAAAATTCTGGACCTAGTGGCGAAAATGAGTTTCTTTTATTTTAAAAATGCACTTATTTCTCAATGTAGTCTCTCTTTAGTTCAATACACTTTATCCAACGTTTCTCTAATAACTGGATTCCGTCTCTGAAATGCGATCCGTCTTTAAAATATCCTTTTACCGTTTCTATTTCCTCTTCATTTGATCCAAAACGTTCCCAGCCATAAATTTCATAAGGTTTGGAAATAGATGAAAGCCAGAGGGAGCCAAATCTGGCAAATTGAGAATGTTCCAACGATTCATACTTCAAATCCCCCAATTTTCCCATTGCCAAAGCGCCCAATTTGTGGGCGGTTGCATTGTCCTGGTGAAAGAGGAATTTTTCCTTTTGCGAACCAAGCCTTTTCACTCTAATTTTTTCATCTAGCTGGTCAAAAAAAGATGTGCGTAGTATTTCCCATTAATTGTTTGACCCTTGGGCAGGCAGCCAATTAAAAATAGCCATAACCTTTCCAGCCGATGCAATTGTTTTTGCTTTTTCGGTGCAGAGTCATCAATTTCTACCCATTCCTTGGGGTGTTGTTTTGACTCAGCTGTAAAATTGTGAATTCACGTTTCATCCAACATAACACATCGGCGCAGAAAATCGGTTGGATTCTTCTTAAAAGGGCACAAACATTGCTGAGAAACTCGATTCCTCATTTGTTTGGTGTTCAGCATTTAACAAATGCTGCACCCATCTTGCACAAAGCTTTCTCATACTGAGTTTTTCGTTTAAAATGTGCCGGACTTTTTCTTGCCTGAAATGCCTACAGCCTTAGCTATCTCCTTTAATTGGCGATCATCTGGAACCAAATTGTGTACCTTCTCGATATTTTCTTTGGTAGTTGGAGTTTTTGGCCGTCCTTCACTTGGATCATCGTCAATCGCATGTACGACCACGTTTCTCTGATTGCAAAAAGTGTATGTCGTCTATCTTTTTCTACTCGGATTTATACTTTCTCTGGACTCCTTAGAATTTATTGCAATCGAGTAAAATTTTTGTAAAAATTTGTTTTCACCGGAAATACATGTTTTGAAGTCTCCTGAGTATGAAAAAAATGTTCTTAGCAAATTGTCTTAATTAAAGCGCGCTTGTAAACGAAATTTTACGAAAAAGAAAAATCATAGGAATTTCGCCCTTTGGTTAGTATTTCGTTTTAACTTTTGCAACTGACAGGAAGATTTCGAGCTCGAATACCCATCAACCAGAAAGTCGAGGGAGTGTGACTTCACTTTCTCGCGATTTTCTCAAAAATCTTTTCTTTTTGTTTTTTAATTTCGTGTATTATATACAAACTTAATACCTACCATTTTTATTTGAAGCATTTTTTCTGAAAAGTGTATTTTTACCGGGTTTCTAAGAGGACAGTAACGTTAAGCTTATCTTTATATTAGAAAGTGGTCTCTGTGTGTGTCTGATCAGCAGAACCCAAAAATGGAAAATCGTAGCAAATTCAAACTTAATATTTCATGGAGAAGTATCACTTTACTAAGTGGAAATTTTTAGTTTCTTCAAAGTTTTTCTTTAAGCCTGGTATATAATCTATAAATACAAGAAGAGTACAAACTTTTATTTGAAACATTCTTAGGGGAAATTTATTTAAGGGGGTTTTTGGGAAAAGTTTTGGGTTTTGCACCCATTAAAAGTGCTGTTTCAATTTATTATACGATTCTATCATCTATATAAAATAATAATAATAATAATAATAATAATAATAATAATAATAACAAAAATAGTAATAAAATAATAATAATAACAATAATAATAATAATAACAACAATAATAATAATAATAATAATAATAATAATCGCTGGGGGAGAACCTCTGCATGATGGGAATCAGGAGGACCATCATATACGAGGTGCAGCAGGCTGTGGTACTCCACACCTGCCGCATTGTAAGGGAAGTGCTAAGGGAAGACCCAGAGACTAGCACGGACATATTTTTCTTTTTCTGTTGTCTTTATCATAGGACAATTGTCCGGTTCCAGTAAGAACCGTAATACCAAATAATGAAAACAGGTTCCTCCCTTGCCTGCGGGCCGCGAGGGATTGTAAAAAAAAAAAAAAATTAAAAAAAAAAAAATATAGTATGAATGTATTTATTTGCGACAATGTATTTATTACCGTGAATATTTTTTATTGGGCTGAATGTATTTATAGGCGAAAAATGAGAAGGCATAACAATGTGGCCAAGCTGTATCACCAGGCCTTGGCCATCAAGCATGGTGCCTTAAGAGAGACGGTGCCATATTACAAGTACAAGCCTAGTGAGCTGTTGCAGGTTGGGCCTGTCAAGATATACTGGGACCAGGCTTTAATCACAGATCGTGCTGTCATGCACAACAGACCTGATATATTAATGATTGATATGGGAAAGAAAGTGGCGGAGTTAGAAAGGTAGCGGTCCCGAATGGCGGGAATACAAACTCCTCCTACGGTTACAAAATTAGCAAATATCAGGACCTAGTGGCCGAGCTTAAAGATCTCTACAAACTGGAGAGAGTGAGGGTGGCGCCCGTGATAATTTCCTCTAACGGCCTCATTCCTAAAGCTACAATTGAGGCCACCGGCCGACTGGCACTTCCATTGTCGCTTGACTGCGAAGCCCAGCAAGTAGTCCTTCTTGATACCGCCAGGATAGTGCGCACATTTTTAAACTGTAGCTGAATTGTAAGCACACTTTATGGCTGGTTGCGCTGTGAGAGACTCATGAGGGAAGATGGAAATCTGTATCCCGCTGAACCTAGGAAGTGAGAGGGAAATTAGGTGACGTGAACTGAGCAGAGGTTGTGGCTGTTGCCACCCCTTTGCTCAGCGTTTCCGCAATGGCGTGATGCCAAAAGATAGTAATAATAATAATATAGTATGAATATATTTATTAGCAAGAATGTATTTATTAGCGTGAAGTTTTTTATTGGGCTGAATGTATTTATAGCGTGAATGTGTTTTATTGGTCTGAATATATTTATTGGCGAGAATGCTTAGAGTAGGTTTTTATTTATTAAGGGGTTGAAAGAAAATTTATAGAAGTATTTCAACCCCATTAGCTCTAAGTCAAATTTATTCTACATCATTTAGGATGTGCAGGAACATTAGTTAAAATTACTGCACATTCACGATTGGTACAGTAAATAGCCTCATTCGCAGTATTAGTAATATTTTATATCTATGTTAATAATATTATTTAACTTGTAATAATACTCTTAATAAACTCTAGTTCAAATAGAAAGTATTTATAAGGAAGGTATAAGGATTTTACTGTAGCCTGAATCTACCCTAGTTATTATTAAAATAAGGGATGGCGCAAACAATTACCCACACTCCTCCTCGTCGACTAGATCGATGATATAAGAGAGGGGATGTTTGGGTAAGATCCTCGAAAGCTTGTAGCTCTTCTGTGTCTTGCTGAGCAAGGCATTGTGGATGGAAGCCATACAGGTTAGCATGTGCCATCCCAGCTCGAATGGCCTAGGAATTAGAAAGAAAGAAATAGTTAGAAGCGCTAATGACCATCCTAGTCGATAATAATAATAATTAAATGTGTTACCAAAATTACAAGTTTGCAGAAAATCGGTTCATCGCAAGTGTGACTTTATTTAACAGTTTGTTTTTTTTTTCCATTTTTCCGCGATTTTTTCATTAAATTTTCTTTTCATTAAATTTTTTGAGAGAAAGTTCATTTAAGGAGAAGAGTTTTGAGGGATTGTGGGAGGTTATGCTTTTCTCAAAAAACAAAGTAGTTTTATAATATTTAGATTTTCTCTCACACGTATAAATTGTAGTATGAACTGTTCTCCTATCTGTTTCCCGTCGCTGTATTTATGTGGTTTCTCGCACTCCAGTCCGAGAGAGTGGTCCTGTCATTTATCTATCTAGCAAGAATTATATGTTTGAAGGGAATAAGTCAATTATAACTATGTGAATTTGCAGGAAGAGAAAGAAGTGTGAGTGTTTCACACCAGATTTTTGTTTTTCTTTCTTTTTTTTGTTTTTTTTTTCAAACTTATGAGAAATTTTAAATGTATATTTTAAAATTATTATTAGAAATGGTTTTGTGTGTATTATGTAGGTGTAAACTAGAAGTGGGTGGTCTATATGCCAAGAAGGATCATGTCCACTGTTGACAGTGCACCATAACTAATGAAACGGTCAAGTTCTCTGTATATCTGTAGTTCAACTTATAAGAAGGGCTTGCGTCAACTTTTTTGATAGGTCATCTTCTACGCACATACACACACACCACACACACATACTCACAACCATTTCTTTTTTTTCGTTTTTATATAAATATGTAAAATAGAAACTATAATCATATTAACATTCTGGAACGCTTGTCTCATATATATATATATATATATATATAGCAGTGATGGAGTAATTCTTTCTGGGGAAATGCAGCAATAAATGCAGCATGGTGGGGGTGGGGATACATTTCTTATTTATTCTTATATTATACTCTTGATGTAGCATAACTTTTTCAGCTGCGAAAGATTATCTCTAGTATAATTCCAAGTTCATTTAAATAGAAAATTATAGGTGTTTTATCATAAAATGAAAACATTACCAAACTGCATAATAATGTTACCATTATTTAAAAAAAAAAACAAAAAAAAAAAACAGTAATCTGAGACCAGTAAATTCTTTTCTTTTTTATCTTTTTTGTTTAGGCAGAAGCTACCCAAAACTAAAGTTTCCATAACTAAGACAACAGGGGGTTTTTTACTTTCGTGCACTATGGAGATTTCTTTTTTCTTAGCTGGTCTAGGAAAGAATTAGTTTGACAATATAGTCTTTTAAATTTCTAGATTATCTTTATATCTAATAGTGATCATATCTTGGCAACACAATGGGGTATCATCTGTCGCAAAGCTTTTAATGTTTATGGTTTAGGGTGTTCCTACTAATCCTAGTATATTGTATATGTGGTGCCTCATTAAAGAAGATTTCATGAGAGATGCGTGCTGTCAACATTTTTTTTTTTTTTAGATAATTTTTCCTTTTGACTACTTCATTATTGTCTCGCATCTATAGTAAATAAGGTTGGTAGGAAGTTTAACAGAGAACTGGCGATTGTCACTGAATAGCCAATAAAGATGTCAGACGTGCTATATAAGCTTCTAAAAATAAGGTTCCAATTTCTTATTGTGTTGCAGCCCAACTGTAAATGGGACCGGGATTAATTCAGTGATAGTGTGCTGGGCTTTTCTCGGCGGAGGTTCCGAGTTCGAGTTTAGCAGTGCTGCTATTAGATTGTTATCTCCTAGGAGCCTCCTCTACAGCTCACTGTCCGATGATGGGCAGTGCACTGAGAGGCTTTGGCACAAGAGATCTTTTAGGTCGCAGTGTAATATCCCCTACAATAATTTAACACTAATAATAATAATAATAATGGTAGTGCTTTATTCTCAAAATAAATTTAAAAAAAAAAATAACAAAATAAACAAGCACTGTACAGCATGGAAAATTCCGTATACTGAACATCGATGTGAAAACAGATCTAAGATTAAAATGTACAAAAGAATACAGAGAAAAATTTAATAATGAGTTATATAATGAAATGCATGAATATGGGATATGATAATAGATAATGATGTTTATAATGGGGTTGTTGAAGGAGAGATTGGTCTGGTTTACTAAATATGGTTAACACACTATAATAATAATAAGTGACACTGACTGCCTGGACTTTACACTTGAAATGATAGAGTTATGGTAGAATGGTAAAGGGTAATGACACGTAGTGATTGGCTGTATGAACTCAGTAGTATGAACTGTTCTCCCATCTATTTCCCGTCGCTGTATTTATGTGGTTTCTCCCACTCCAGTCCGAGAGAGTGGTCCTGTCATTTTGTCTTTCTCTCTCTCTCTGCTATTACAATAACTATGTATAAGAATAAGTAAATTATAAGATTAAAATAAATATTTACAGATAAAACTAAAAACTATATTGTTCAGTTAGATATTGGCGATACTTCCAAGAAGTTCGAGCATATTCAGTAACTTTGCAGTTAGGAAAATTTAACATGTCCAATCAATTGGGCTGTTGTCAAAACAGGTTTACCGAGATACAAAACTCTAAATTCGGATAAAACAGTGCACTCCGCCATGAAATGAACAGTATCTTCTTTAACCCGAGAGTTACACATTGAACAAAGTACATTTTCCTTCTCTATAAAAAGGAGTAAAAGTCAAACTATCTATTCACTGTCGAGGTCAGACAATGTTTGGAGCCCTGACGGGGCATAAAACGTAGGAAATTTAAACATTCTCACTTTAAATGCTCTTGCCTTTTTACTTTCTCTCACTCCTATTAAGAAGGAAATATTGTGATCGTATCAAATTTTCGAAATCGAGTTTTCACCGGAAATACATAATTTGAGACCGCCTGTGTACGAAAGAATGTTTTTTACGAAGTTTTGTGTGATATTAACAGTATATGTCAGAAAAAAATAAAATCGCAGGAGACTCGAAACTTTGTTTACCGTTAGGTACTATCACCAACGCATTTGACACGAATGTTTTGCGCAAAATCCATTTACCGGAAGTGCGACTTTCTTAGAGTATTTTTTTTTCCAGGTTTTCGCAATTTTCTTGAAAACGTTTTGAACGATTTTTTTTTTTTTTAAACTTTGTATGCTACTATCTTCGCGCATAAATAAGTATCACTTTTATTTTTTGGAAACATTTTCTCGGGAAAATTGATTAGCGGTTTTGATTCATTAGCGGTTTGCTTTTCTTTAAAGTAATATATTAATATAAATTGCTGGAAAAAAGTATTGCATAAAATTTCAAAATGTTTTCTTTCATGATAATACATTTATTTTTCTTTTGTTTTTTTATGGATTCATTTTAAATAAACTCTGACCCAACAGAGAACAAGATAAAACCAATTTGTTCATGTTTTTATAACGAATAATCCGTTCATGCCTTGTAAACACAAATCATCCCAGTACGTCATTCTATTGCCTCTGAGTAATTACTCTCTCTTACAAAGTTTTCTTTAGCGTTTTTGTTATCAGTTTTTTTTTTTTGTAAAGATTATTTTAATTTTTTAAAACATTAAATGTCTCGTGAAGGAAATTATTCTGAAGAAATAGCAGTTCATGTGGTAACATTGCGTGAAGTATCAATTATTGCTCAGAGACTAGGAATGAACCAATTCAATGTTTCAAGAATGTTAATGCGCTACAGGGAGACTGGGAGATACTCCCGAAGACCTGCCACGGGCGGTCCCAGAAGCACAACTCGGATAGATGAGAGATTTATTCATCTGAATGTGTTAAGGAACAGGTTCGTCACTAGCAATCAATTACGTCACTTGATCGATAATGTCTGTAATGTCCATATTTCAAGTAGGACAGTCAGAAGATGGTTAAATGAAGCAAACTTGGCTTCCAGGATACCCGCTACTGGCCCTCTTCTCATCAGAACACATAGAGTCGCCAGACTGCAATATTCAAGAGAATATGTCAATTGGATAACAAAGGATTGGAGACATGTTTTATTCACAGATGAGTTGAGATTCACCCTACATACTGCAAAATTAACGATGAGAGTTTGGAGGCGTCAAGGTGAGAGATATACAGAGGCTAACATTTCTCCAAGAGTGGCTTTTGGTGGAGGCGGTGTTATGATTTGGGGAGGCATAAGTTTTGACGGACGTACAGACTTACATATCGTGGAAAATGGGACGCTACATATCTAGGAAAATGCCCGGAAGTTCCTTGAAGAGGTTCTTCAGCGATATGTTGTGCCAATTTCTGAAAGAGTCGGTGATGATTTTCTATTAATGCAGGACAATGCCAGATGTCACACTGCTCGAGATGTCCTTGAGTACCTACAGGATATTGGGATTCGACGTTTAGTTTCTCCACCAAGAAGTCCAGACCTAAATCCCATAGAACACCTTTGGGACACAATTGGAAGACGGCTTAGACTTCGCCTGATTGCCCCTAGCACTCTCAGGGGGCTACGTACAGCAGTTATTGAAGAATGGAATGAGATTTCTCCCAGAGGTTATCGAAAATTTAATCTCTTCAATGCCAAGGAGGCTTGCTGCAGTTATCAGAGCAAGAGGAGGTATCACTAAATACTGTTGAAACAAAATGAAGAAGTGACAATAAATAAGAACCATTTTAATTTTGAATTTTACAAAAATTTTTTTTTTGGAGCTTTATTTTTTATTCTGTGTAATAAAACCAGGTTTTTCTTAAATTTTTGGTAGTTGTTGTTTTTTCCTTTGGATTAGAGTTCAACAACATGAACCCATAAAAAAAATTACGATAATACCTTTCAACTTCAAATTATAATATTTTGAAATTTTATGCAATACTTTCGTCCAGCCGTTCATATTAGAAACTCGAGAAAATCGGGATACTTTTTGGAATTTTCTCGAAAACGGCACCAATGATTTTCTTTAAACTTCGAATGTTCTCTACACAGATATAAACCAATTACTTTTATTAAAAACATTTTTCCAAAAAAACAATATTGGTTTTTAGATAGTTTGGCGGAATTTGTGGCGTAAAATTTCAAATATATGGGATTGGCTCTTACTACGGCAAGGTGAAAAGTTATCGCCCTAGCTCATAGATGGCACTGCTAAAAATGAAATTACTGTTTTGTTTTGTTGGCACACTTGTTGCAAAAATAAATACCAAATATGAATTTGATCAGACTAAAATAGTTTGTTTTATACGGCTGTTTAAAGTAAGCGTGTTGTATATATTTGACAAAATGAATAAACTTCCACCAAAAAATTCTTCATTTTGGATGATTTATCGCCAACAGAAATTCATCCAAAGTTGGTGAAAGTGTATAGAGAGTTTGCACCTTCGTTATCAACAGTAAAAAAAACGGGCAGCTGAGTTTAAACAACATGGCCGTACATCGATTAAAGATGATCCACGTGAAGGACGGCCAAAAAGTGCAACTACCGTTGAAAATATCGAGAAATATGGTCCTAAATGATCGATGATTAAAAGTTTATGAGATGCTAAGGCTGTAGACATTTCAGAAGAAAGGGAACCGCACATTTTACACGAAGTACTCAGTATGAGAAAGCTTTGTGCAAGATGGGTGGCGCATTTGTTAAATGCTGATCACAAAAAAAAAAAAAAAAAATGAGGAATCAAGTTTCTCAGCAACGTTTGTGCCATTTTAAGAAAAATCCAACCGATTTTCTGCGCCGATTTGTTACAATGGATGAAACGTGGGTTCACCACTTTACACCTGAGAAGCCGGTAGCTTTGCATCGAAGAAAGCAAAGACAATTGCATCGGCTAGAAAAGTTTATGGCTAGTATGTTTTTTCGGATTCCAAAGGGATTCTTTTAATTGACTATCTGCCAAACAATTAATGGGGTCAACTACGCACATCTTCTTGACCAGCTAAATGAAAAAATGAGAGAGAAAATGCCTGATTTACAAAAGAACAAAAAATCCTCTTTCATCAGGACAATGCACCCGCCCAGAAAGGCGCTTTGGCAATGGGAAAATTGAGGGATTTGAAGTATGAATTTTCGGAACATCCTCCCTATTCGCCAGATTTGTCTCCCTCTAGCTTTCATCTATTCCCAAACTTTAAGATATTTGTGGCTGGAAAACCTTTTTGGGTCAAATGAAGAGGTGATAGCAGCGGTATCAACGGTATATTTTGAAGTTCTTCCGGAATCGCACTTCAGGCACGGTATCCAGTTTTTGGAGAAACTCTGGAAAAAGTGTATTGAACTAAAAGGAGACTATATTGAGAAATAAATGCATTTTTAAAATAAAATAAAAAAACTCATTTTCACTACTATGCTGAAAAGTTTTCACCTTGCCTGCTTGGCCATAAATTCGTACTTGTCCCTCCGCTATCATTAACAGCTCTGTAATTTATGTTACGACAATTAAGGTAAATTCGAGCTATCAAGAAAATTTATTATTTTTTAAAAAAAATTAATTTAAGACGCGTCAACATCTATGGTCGTGGCGCCCGAAGCCTTCTTAGTGCATCCGGTCAGTGTTCTCTTGTTACAGACATCACACTGTCCATCACCGGACAGTGAGCTGTAGAGGCTTCTAGGAAGAAAAAATCTAAGGGTAGCACAGCTGGACTCGAACCCGGGTCCTCCGCGTCGGAATCCAGTACGCTAACCACTTAGCTATTCCCTTCCCTGATAATTTGTAATTATAATTCTATTAATAAGAGTTAAAGAAAGTCTAGTTAGTGTGTTGCAGATTAGGTTTTTTTATAACCTCTCTATCGGTAACAGCTGTGAACTAAATATTTAAGTTTTTTCTCCAAATGTTTATGCTAGGTCTTAGCAAGAAATTTAAAATAAATATTTCTTGCATACTTTCATTTTTCTTTTTTGGTTTGTTATGAATGAACTAGAATTTTTCACGAGTTGAATCATCTAAAAATAAGAAAAAAAAAAAAAAAAAAACCATTCGAAAGATTGGCACACAGCCCTGGTTCTTTTATGTTTGTTTACAATGGTGATTCCTTTTTTCTTTTTTTTTTTCTATTTTCTCAATGATGTTTTCCTTTGTATTAATCCTGCATTACATTAACAATTTCCGGGAAGTTGAAATGTAATAATAAACAAAACATACCGCCGAGACCTTATTTCCAACATTTGCTAATGTTAAAAAACATAAATATACAGAAGTTTTGTTTAAATTTATATTTTTGGCAAACTATATACGTAATGCATTTTCAGTTTACGAATCATTGTGATAACATTTAGAAATGTTCTTTGAAAAATCTGCTGAGTGTAGACAGATTTCATCTTCAAAAAAAAAAAAAATAAATAAATAAAAGAAAGTGTCTAAACAATTATCTATATAGATATACTTGATTTAGAAACAAAAAAAAACACAGGAAATTCTCAATTAATTATAACAACTTTACATCCTTTTTTTTCTTCTTGAGATTGGAGGAAGCATTACCGAATAAAAATGGAGCTGTCTTTAAAATAAAACTAAAACAAAAAAACAAAAAAATTAATAGTTTGGTGTTAGTTTATTCATACATTAACCTACCTCTTCCAGCCAATTAAGCAATATAACTGAATAATCCAGGCTGAATTCTTGTACACCTAATCAAAGGGACTATCATTTTAGAACTATTCTCAGCAGGGGAAATCCACTAGTAATAACAAATTTATCTTATTAATAATAAATAAAACAAAAAAAAATATTAACATATTCTAATCAGAACAAATTTCTAGGATATAGGTTTTCATCATTCATCTTCACTTGATTAGTTATTTTTGTTTTGTTTTATATTTTGAAGACGAAGAGATATATATATACTTATCGAATTTTAGTCCATCTTGTTATATGCCACTTAATATCTATTACTTAAATATTTTTTTTTTTAATAAAGTTTTTAACTAGGTAAAACAAAAAGAGACCGAGTCCATAACATTACACTTAGGTCGAACCTAGACGTAAGGCCAACAATCGAGAGTATCGAACAGAATAGGCTACGTTGGCCAGGGCATCTTCTTCGTATAGAGACCAACCTTATTGTCCTTGCTACATATAAAACTAAAGTGGATGGCAAGCGAGGGAGAGGTCCGCCTAGATTAAAGCGGGAGGACGAGGTGAAGGGTGCCTTCCAAAAAAGAGGGCTAGAATGGAGCAAAAGGCATGAACTGGTCCATGACCGGCAAAGCTGGACGAGGCTATGTAATCTTCCTCCTCACATTGCTTAGACGCAGCATGCTTATTTTTGTTCTTTTACCCGGTTTCGGGCTCTTATCTATAGTTAGAATATTTTTATTAATTTAAGGCGCCTTAATCTATGTTCATTGGCAGGGGCGGCTTAACCTATAGTGCAGGGTGTGCAATGCACACGGGCGCCGCCGTCTCAGTGGGCGCCGCGGCGCTCCCTGTGACAGCTAAGAGCATCGTCTTGGACCATCATGGTACAACAATGATATGACAGAAGCGGCCAGCCAGCGCGGTGGCGGCAGTTATCAAACGCGAGCGCCCTATGGGCGGCTTCTTTTTCGAATATGAAAAAACTTTCTTGTTACGACGGCAAAGTTAATAGTTATAGCCGCCGGGGGGGGGGTCAGGCCTAGGGGGCGCCAGGGTTTCATTGCACACGGGTGCTACACGAGCTAGAGCCGCCCCTGTTCATTGGAGCCCAGAACCTTCTCAGTGCACTGCCGTTAGAGGCAACACTGTCCACCACCAGACTAGTTAGTGTATTGTTATGAAGTTAGTGTAGAGCGTTAACTTTAGCTGTTATGGATTGCTGTGCAGCATTTCTTCCATAAATAATCTTCCACCATCCGCCAAAATCATCACCAGCACTCTGGCCAGTTCAGTCGATCGTTTCTATACACGTGACCAATTTATTATATCAGTTCTGTAAAGTCCTTGCAATTCTCTGTTTTCCAGTTAATTCAGACAGTGTACTTTTTCTCTTCTATATTTTTCTTAGTCCAACAGCTTTTGCCAGGTACCATACTGGTGGATTGTATCAACATTAATGTTTTTAAAACAAATGAAAGATCCATTCAGAAAGTTGCACTTCTGATTCCAGATTTTGACTGGAATCTTCGGAATTCCTAAATGATACCTAAATGGGATACAAGTTTGAGCTTTTGGATTTTTTTCTTTTTAATACAATGCGTGGGAAAAACTATAAATTGAAATATTTTATACGGACTTAGTGGAATTAAATTGATGGAATTGATGAGAATCCGAAACCAGCCAGAAGCAACAAGAACAAGCATGTAACGGGATAATATTCCAAATGTTACGCAGCATTGTAGACCAAACCACGTAATTATTGAAAATTCGAGTTTGAATCCTGGCATCTTTTACAAAGCGCAAAACTTATTAAGGTCATCCAGGTTTAAGGTAGTTTTAGAAAAACTGAATAAACAAAAATATTATTAAATTAATAAGTTGATTATTAAATAGGCTAAAAAAAAAAAAAAAAAAAAAAAAAAAAATGGCCGGAATCTTTAAGTA